>PVIU01008655.1:0-81505 GCA_004026605.1 Ondatra zibethicus | reverse complement strand
TTGTTTTTAGCCCAGACTGACCTCAAACTCTGCCCCCTTCTGCTTCTTAGTTCTCAGTGTTGGGCTCACAGGCATGTGCCGCCAAGCCTGACTGGATCCCCTAGGATAAGTATGTGTTATTTGGAAGTGGAGGGGGCAAGTAGTGGATAATGGCTCCCTTCTGAAGTGGGCCTGGATGGTCCATCTGGGAAGGAATGCTCGCTCATACTCACCCCACACTCCAACTGCACAGTCTTCCACCTTCTTTTCTCCTCTCTGCACACAACACAAGGGGAAATCTCCCTGCCTCCCTGCCTCCCTGCCTGCCTGCCTGCCTGCCTGATACAGGCCCAAGGCATTCCTGTGCAAATGAAGAAGACCCTTTGTTCTGGAAAGAGATACAGCTATCCTTGTGGAAAGTAATACCTGGGCCATGGGGAAGAGAGGGCAGGGATCTTGGCTTAGAAGTCTGATTAGGGCTATTTTCTTCTGAGAACATCTAAGGTCACTTCCCAAACAATAGGTTTGGAAAAGGAGAGAACAGAGATAAGGGTTACAAGGGCCTCCGGATAGTGAGTGGGTCCACCAGACCCATTTCCCAGACTTCCCAAGGCTGGATCCAGGATGAAGGGTCTGGGTTCCTCCTTTTGCCCCTCACGCTGAAAGCTAAAGGAAATGTGGAGGCAACCTGGTCCTCTTGTCCTTGGTAGGTGAAGCGCCTGATGGGCCACACAATATTCCTAGACTTAGCAGTAGCCCGGCCTACCCTGTCTCGGACCAGCAGAGGGCGCGCACCACTAACGGGAAAAGAGGACTAGTCGCCAAGACGCAGTGGGAGAAATCCTTTTAAAGACTAGAGACTTCTAAGGCGGAGGGTGGGAGCCAAAGCTACTGGGAGCAGCAGGAGCTTTGTGAAGGAAAGTGAGAGAAGGTATTAAGAGAACTGGACGGAGTAGGGAGTGGAGGCGGGGAAGGGTATTAAATTAGGGCAAAATGGAATGGCTGATGGAAGGCTGGGATAGAGTGAAGGAAGAAGATATGGGTTGCCTGTTGAAATGAGGTGAGGGGATAGCAGAAAGATGGGTGAGATGGAGGAAGGTGGAGTGGGGTGGCCGTTGGGTTAAAAGTTGGGATGGGATGAGGCGAGGGTGAGAGACCGACCCTCTTAGGATCCCACCCACCGGCTCCTCCTCACCCCTGGCCACCAGCCACCGACACCCAGGTCTGCTTACTGTCACTCTTTGGAGGTCTTTTGCTCTGCCTGCGCTGAGCCTTTACCTCTTTGGCCTCCCTGAAAAAGGCCCTGGTACAGCAATGAACAGAAAGGAGGCAGTAGAGAGCTTGGGAGCTTTAATGGGGCTGAAAGGGTTAGGTCATTGAGCCAGAGTGTGGGGGTGGGAGAGAAAGAAGCCAGAGTGTTGGGCTGGGGATGGGGGACCGCAGAGATGTTTACCAAGCCTTCACAGAGGATCCCGGGAAGGAGTGTGAGAAGCCTCGAGGTACTGGAGTTTGGAGCAGGTCGTCGGAGAGAGAAAAAAAAAAATCAGGAAAGAAACTAGAAAAATAGTGGTCGTAGAGAGGGAGCCAGGGGTGCAGGTGAGAAGAGAAAGCGGCACCACGGGAGTTTTAGAATCTGGAGACTTGAAAGAGAAAAAATTAAAGTGGGGGCAAATCGCCCTTCCTGGGGTGGAGATAATGGGGGGCTGGAAGCCTAGTGTTCTAGGAAGACCTCAGAAGCTTCCAGTCTTTTCTTCCCTGGGCTGGGCGCGGCTGCTTCAATGAAATCTGTGTTGAAGGAACGTCGGGGAAAGCTTCGGGGCTCCTCCCAGGATGAGGGTGGGACTGGCCACTGGACGTCTGGGAGAGGCCCTGGCTCACCAGGCCGCCCCGTCTAGTGATAATGACCCCCTAAGTGCGAGGCGGCGGCCACCGCGCCGAATGGCCCGGGTGGGGGCTGCAAGCCCGGGGTGGGGTAGAGTGCGGTGGCTGCGGCAGTGGCGTTCGGGCCGGGCCAGTAGGAGAAGCCAGCGGGCGCGACGCCGGCCGAGGCTGCCATGAGGTTGAGTTTGGAGAGGCCGGGGAACGGCAGCGGGGCCAGACCGGCAGGGAGCTTGTAGAGTGCGCCGTCCTGGGCGGCGGCGGCTGCTGCAGCGGCTGCGGCGGCGGCGTGGGCGTGCGCGGGCGGTGGCTGGCAAGCTTGCGCCAGGCCCTGGAAGTCAAAGCGATAGGCGTAGCGCTTGCCGTGCACCTTGCTCATGATGTTTTTATCGTAGTAGTAGCGCAGTGCGCGGCTTAGCTTGTCGTAGTTCATGTTGGGCTTGCTCTTGCGCTCACCCCAGCGCCGTGCCACCTCGTCGGGGTCGGTGAGCTTGAACTCGCCGTGGCCGCCCTCCCACGCGATGCAGCCGGCGTTCGCACGATCTGCCAGCAGCTCCAGCAGAAACTGCCACAACTGGATCTGCCCGCTCCCTGTGGGGAAGGGGAGCGGTCAGCCACGGACGGGGCAGGTTGGAACCAGGGAGATAGAGGTGAAGCAAGAAAACAACACAAACCACTGCCAATCCCCGCTGAAGAAGACAAGGGCACCCCTGTGAGCAGCAGGAGGCAGCCGGTCAACCCGTGAAGACCAGCAGAGCACAATGGAAACGGCTTTCTTTTCGGAAGAGCTAGGGCACATTGCTCTGTGGTTGGTTGGGTGTGGAGAAGCATTGTCTCCTCCGTGGAGAAGCCGTGGTGAATCATAGCTTTAGGCTTTCCTAGGAAGGGGCAGACATCAGACCCTCACACCCCCCCTGGGCCACTCTCCCTTATTTAGGACTGTGACTGCACAGAGGTGCAAGACAGCCCGGCTGAACTGCCCAACCAGGTGAGGTCCTGTCCGGAGATCCAGGCCTCAAAGGGCAATGTGCACGTAGATGATGATTCCTGCCACCACCCATACGAGCACCAGACAGTCCCTACCACCCAAATGTATACAGTACAGCAGGCCTGACTTGAAGTAACTCCAGGACAGACAAGAACAGAGGCCCTGTGTACTGAGAAGAGAGGCTGATTCTTGGAGAGATCCCCATCCTCATCACCTTCAGGTGCACTGACCTCAGGGATGCTGGGGAAGAAGGAAGGGGACAACTCCGAGGAAAGAGGTAGGATTGCAAAAGGATCCTGCAGGAATCCTGGCTGGTCTTCCTTATAAATCTCAGGGTTGCTGGCAGTGACAAGGAGGATCTCCCTGAATATGCTGGTGGTGAGTGACCCAGAACACACTCTCCGGCTTTGAAGCCTCAAGCGACAAGAATCTTAGCAAACTGTGCCCAGTCCTTTTTAGAACAAAACGCATTTGCCTCAGGTGGAGCCTGGTGGGTCTCTTCTCTCCCTTCCGTGTCACTCAGTGGGAACCGCCACCCCCAAAAAGGGTCTTTCTTCCAGAGTTTCAACCCCAATTCCTCTAGACCAGACTGGTGAGTAGCTGGTTGGTTTCCAGGAAGTCAGGGTTTGGTTTTAGAGCAGAAGTATGTGAGGCTTTGGCCTAAAAGGTGCACCCAGCACCAAGTGGGAACAACAGAGACTTGGGCCCCCATCCCTGCTGGATGTTACAACCTCTTCCTTCGCGGGAAAAGTTGCCAGTCTCATCTTTTGTGGCTTCTTGTGAGATTAAGTCACTGGCTGGGGCAGGAGCTACAGGAAAGAGCTGAAATGCCAGCCATTAGCAGGGTGATTGACTGACAGACCTGTTGTCTGCCGCAGCGAACCTGGGTATCAAACACAACGCCAAGGCTGGTGTGGCTGGCAGAGTCAGAAAGTTCAGCAGGGATAGCAGGAAGTGCCTGGTAGCGGTTTAGGCCCCTGCTAGCCTAGGATGGCTTAGAAAGTAGTTATTGACCCCACACCCAACCCCGACAGGAAGTGTTACGACTTTGCTCCCAAAAGATGCTAAGCACCACAGCCGCCACCTGAAAGCTTGGAAAACCATCCACTCTTGACCAAAAAGGATCTGGGGGCCAAGATACCCTTCCTTCGTCTGACCTGTCCCATAAACCTAGAGCAAGGACTCAAAAAATGCACGAGTCAAAGACTCGTTTTCCCAGGGCCTCTGCACAAACTACCCACGGCCTTATAATTTCCATAATGTGGGTGCACACCTCTCTGCCCCTCTGTCTAGTGGCAGGGGTACCCGTCCTATTGGGTTCATAGCCCTGCCCCCATCTACTATGGTGTCTCCATCAGCCCAGTGTACCATTCAGCTCACCTTTCTGCACCGCGGGGCTCAGTGGCCCCCAGCTCGGGCTCTTCCCTTCCTTAAAAAGACCATCTCCGACGGGATCTGCGGCGCAGAAGAAAACAGTCAAGCAGACCTAGGCGGAAGTTGCGGATTTGACCGAAAGGGCCCCGGGCTGCAATGTTCTGGGGTCCGGGCCACCCAGCTCCTCCTCCCCAAGCTAGGCTGCGACGCGTGCGGCGCAGAGCCCCTCCATAGCGCCCAAGTCAGGAAACGCGTCCAGGAAAAAGGAAATCCGCTTTCCGAAGGGGCCGGCTGGAGCGTTATAAAACCCAGAGGGGATCGCGCCAGCTGAGTCTGAGCTAGCAGAGCCCCTCGTAAAGAGGAAGGGGGCGCTTGGAAGGCTCGGCCGGTGTGAACGCTCTCGGAGGACGAAGGTGAGGACCCTTGTGGGCGCAGAGGCGACGCCCAGCGGATAACAGCTTTCGGGCAAAGCTGGAGCCCGGGGACCACCACGTCAAAGACCCCTGCTTTCAGCCTCCTAGGATCCGGAATCTGCGAGCCCTATATAGACCCACAATGAAACCCCGGAGCTCGCTGTCTACCTTGAATGCTCCAGACTGCAACCATCAGTCCCTTTCACACACCCACAAAGCGACTCTCTGGAACCATTCCCTTCCTTTGATCCATCGAACTTGGCCCTTGCCCCAACCTAGACTTCCCGCCCAGGGTCTTGGTGCCTCCAGCCCCCGGCTGGTCCCTGGTACCTGGCAGGTACATGTTGATCAGCAGGGGCTGGGAGGCGCCGCTCTGTCTCATCGCTGCCGGGGACTGGGCGGTGGGAGATGGGGGGGACCGATACGGGGGGGCACGTCAGCTTTGCGCTTGGGGTGCCGATCCCCGCCCGAGGCGACTGTGGGTGACAGGAAAGAGTAGACGCCAGCGGGTCCGGCAAGGCCTGGCAGGAGCGGGCAGCCAGGGTGTGGCGAGGAGGGAGGGGGTCCTGGAGCGACGCTCCTAGCTACAGGGCGGCTTGCAGCCCTCCGGCCCCGCACGGGCAGGGGCCGCAATTTCCGTTTTAATTAAAGTGCGGCCGCCTCGGCCCCCCAGACCCCGCCCCCGCCCCTCTTATCTTCCGATCGCAATAAAGTCTCCAACGCGCAGCGCCTCAGCCAAGCGCACCCGGCAGCCCCCTGCGCTCCGCAGCCCGGGAGACACGCGGGGGATGGGCCCCTGCTCTGCTCTCGGACTGGGGCCTTGAGCGCGCTTCTTTTCTGTCACCCCGACTCTCAACAAACATCGTTGGGCGAGAATGCTGGCCCCAATTCGGACCATAGCCTCAGGCCCCCACCCCAGAGCCTTCTTTTCAACCTCTCCCTCCCCTCCCTCACTGCTTACTCTCCACCCCTTCTCCCACCCCCACCCCCACCCCCGTCCCCGTCTCCAGGCTGCGTTATCTGCATCTTCACTTTTAAATTTCCGCTTCCCTCCCTCTCGCCTGTCGCTGCGCTCCCGGCTGTGCTGCCGTGGCTCCCTTTATCTTTGCCCACCCCCGTGCCTTTTCCCTCCTTTCTCCTACTCTCTGTTGGTCCCTAGAGACCCGATCTCCTTCTCGGTCTCCCCTACGCTTTCATTGGTTTCCTGTCTTCGTCTGGCCCCAAGCCACAGGCAGGACACTGGGGCATCTCCCCTAGCAACTTCTGAGTTGGTCGGTTCCTTATTCTCCTCACCTCCTTCTTAGGTCTCCTTGCTGCCTTATGACTGTTGTTTTTCTCCTCTTTTCTCCTCTCTTCCTCCCATCTGTCCAGTTCCCGTTCATTGGTTGCCTGTTGGAGCCTCTCTGTCTAGCCCAGACAGAATAGATGTAAGCTGATTTTTCCCCTGTAGATTCCTATTCCTCTTCCCAGTTCTCACTACAACTATTTCTCTCCCTCCCTTCCCTACTTTCACAATCAGTCCCATTCTGGTTATGGATGAACCACGCTGCAGGGTTACAGGGATCCCAATAGGGCCTGTACATGTGCCTTTCCTAATGTGGCTTCCAAGTAGAGCAGGGTGTCTGGGTACCTGTGAGACTTCCTAGCCCTGAGACTGAAGTTGGTGCCCTGGGTCAGCAATGCTTTTTCTAAAACCCTGTGACACTTGGGTATGTGATACTTGACACATATGGCAGGGGGTAGCTGCTGTCAGAATTGCTCTTTTCTGTGTCCTCCTCTCTCTTGCTTAAACACAGGAGCTAGGAGAGCTGGAAATGGGCAAGCCTCCTGCAGGGTTCTTGTTCCTAGGGTGCTTGTATGAAGACTGCTGCAAAAATCCTACTTGGGTTCTGCAGGGACCCTGTCCACCCTCACTTGCTGTCAACCACAGGAGAGTTCATCTTTGCTAGGCAAAGGTACACAGGTGAGGAGGAAGGAAGTTGGGACAGTCAACAGAATCCTATCAAGACAGGGATGGAGACTTCAGGATGCAGAAATGGAATCTAATCAAGCAAAGGCAGAGGTTGGGATGTTTTGGGGAAACAAGCTTAGGACACCACAGGAAAGGGCCTTAAGGTAAGGCCAAGATCTCAGTCCTCCTCTATGCCCTCTTATTGCTCCTTCCAACAACTACTGACAGAAGGCAACAGCAAGAAGGTAAGAACAGGAAGAGCTGGAGGGCATGGAGGTTTACCCACTTAATACTGTCAAAGGAGGCTGAGGCACAAGGGAGAAGAACTGTGGGTGTGTGTCCTACACAACAGCTGTATGCTGGGCATGCATCAACAGCTCAGACTTTGTGCTCAGTCTGACAGAGAACTCAGGTGCTGAAGGGGTGAGGCACTGGTTAAGGATGTGTGTGCATATGGGGGGGAGTCTCCCCACCCCACTTTCCCCACCTCCTCCTGATGATAGATTAGAGGCCAATGAGAGACTCCTTGGTAGCTTCCCCTTCATTGTCTCCCTGCCAAGCTGTGTATCATGGTTCCTCCTGAGTCTACAGACCACCAGCCTGTCCAGAATGGGAGAACCAGAGATTAAACCCTCAGTTATGACGACTTCAACCTCTCCTTATAAGCTGCCAGGGGTTGATAGATGTGAGAAGCAGAATGTGACTCCTGGATCCAGAAAAACCTAGAAAGATCCATGCTGGCAAAAGTTGGATCAAACAAACCCAAGACCAGCAGCAACCTACCCAGGGTCCCTCTGCCAGGTCCTAGAGGTGACCACAGACGCTCCTATCAGGAGGATGCTCAATTGTTTATCCAAGAGAAGGTACCGGTGAGAGCTGTCTCTCTCTCTCTCTCTCTCTCTCTCTCTCTCTCTCTCTCTCTCTCTCTCTCTCTCACACACACACACACACACACTGCCTATTTCTGGAAACAGGTAGTGAGAAGATGGGGTCTAAAGTCAAGATGTCCTGGGGTTTGGATTCAGCTCTAGGTTCAGAAATCTTGCCTATATCCTACTTGTGTGATGTTGAGGAAGTATTGTACTTAGTCTTAAAACTGACGACATAAGCATCTGCATATTGTGAGCTTTTCATAAGACAGGACATGGTAAGTACTTAAGGACCAAGTTGTGTGCATTTAGTTTTGTTAATACTACTGTCCTGCAAAGAGATGACCAGCCAGGAACCCACATGTTTCAAGCTCTGTTGAATCCTGAGGTTTTAGCCACAGCTCAACTTAACCTTATTGAACCTGAATTTGGTCCTATTTTCAAACCCTGGCTTAGTCACTGATTGGGCATGTGCTCTCTTTAACCCCAATTTCTTTGTTAATGAGATAGATGAAGAATGGAGGGTATTTGGAGGATCAGATGCAACAGGAGCCATGGACTCTAGAGGCCATTCAGAATTGAAGCAGAATTCATACCCACTGAGATCTCAGACCCTTGGTTCTGAGACCCGTGACAAGGCACGTGGAAGGTCCTACATCCACTGCTTCAATGCCTTTCCACAGCACAACACATATCCTTAGGGGGCTGATATTAAATCCTCACAACCACCCCTGGACACACATGAAACATGAATCAATAACTTCCATTTTAGGGTAGATAGCAAAGTTTAATATCATGAGGGGAACAAATGATTGCTTTTCTGGTCTTGGGCCTGGGTTCAAAGTGATAAAGAATCCCCTGTATAAGGGCATAGTGGTCAGTGGGGCTTCCCATGAATGCTTCTCCTGGGAACAAAAGAAAGGTGACTTTTGAAAGACACTGGCAGGTTCCCCCTTGCTGTCTGGAAACCAGGGTGAAGATGCAGACTGAAGATGACCTGGGGTTGGGGGTACAGGATCAAGAAGAGCTTTTGTATATGGTCCAGGATATTTTGTCCTGCACGGTGGTTGCTGACTCAGGGAGTGTGTGGTGGTCGAAATCAGTTTTGGACCCTAATTCATGATGGGATTGTTGATCCATCTAGAGAATGGCAAAGGCACCATCTGGGCTTTCAAGCTTTGACCTACCTGGGTGCGTTTTTTTTTTTTTTTCCAAAGTCAAGATCTGGAACTGGCTGCATCTTATTGGATCCCACAACTCTTGCTGACTGTTTGTTTCCTATTAGCTCCCCCCAGAGCATACCCATGCTCGTTGCAGTTAGGTCATACTTGATAGGTAAAGGTTCTGGGGCCTTATTGGAAGAAACAATCCTCAAACAGATAAGAATGGAAATTACCTGCCTGCTGGGCAGTGGTGGCACATACTTTTAATCCCAGCACCTGAGAGACAGAGGCCCATCCGATCTCTGAGTTCAAGGCAACCTGTAGACTGTACTACAGAAAGAGTTCTAGGACAGTCAAGGCTACACGAATAAATCTTGTCAAAGAAGAAGAAGAGGAGGAGGAGGAGGAGATTACTTCTTATTTACACAAATATATAAAGTCCTTGGTTCTGTCACACACACACACACACACACACACACACACAGAGAGAGAGAGAGAGAGAGAGAGAGAGAGAGAGAAGGAAAGAGGCAAGAGGAGAGGTAGAGTCAAGAGCTTTTATTAGAATCTTAGGGGTGATGAGGACTGAGAATGTGGAGCCTAGTGCTGGACTCTCCGAATGGACTGCAGCTGTCCAGTATGGGCCTGTGTGCCAAAGTCGATGTAGGTACGGAACTCCCCGCTGTGCCGGTCCCGCTCTAAAACGTACTGGTAGCCCCGGTAGCCTGGGTACTGGTAAGCCACCCACCTAGGAGAGTGAAGAAAATGGTAGTGAGTAGGTTCTGCATCACTCCCACCTGTGTGGGCCCCTCAGCCAGCTCCAAAGCCACAGTTCAGCCCTGCTTTTTGCTCTGGGTCTTCCTGTGATCTGTTTTAACCTGTCTCCTACACCCACCCTTCATTTCCCCTTTATCCAAGCTTTCAACCCCCCACATCTCCACACCCTCGCCTGGATCCTGGTCTGTATTGCATTTTCCCACTCTCTCCCTTCCTCTCCCTCCTCCCCCAGTCTCCTTTGGCCTCTAGCATCCTCCATCATCTCCCCATCTTCTCTTTTGTTCTCATGGACTTCCCACTCTTCCTGCCTCCCCTGTTCCAGACCCAGAACTCACGCTCCAGAGCTGACTTTGATGGAACCCACATCTTTGCTGGTCCAGCCCATGGAAGGCAGTGATGGGTAGTCATCACTGAGTTCAAACTTGCAACCCTGGAAGTTTTCCCCTTCAAACAGTGTCACGCGGCTGTCACCGTGGTTCTGGGGCACAGAAATAGGGGGTGGGGGTTACAGAGATGTCAGGCCCTGTTCATGGATATAACCTTAACCCTAGTAACCCAGTTACTTCTCGGCACATATCATGCAGCCTCTTGGGCATTTCAGGAGTTCATCCCATCAGCTCCTAGTGGGTCTGGCCAGCTGGGATGCCCTGGGGCTCCACCACTGTCCCCCTGTGTCCCTCCTTTTCAGAAGGAAATCACAGGCTCTGAGAAAAAAGCCTGGCCCATTAACCAGGACATTTTATTAACGGTCTCAGTCTCATTGACTACGCAATCCCTTGCTCAGCTCCCCATCACTGCCTCTCTCAGATTGGGACCCAGCTAAGGGGTACTGGATGGAACAGTCAGAACATACAGGTGGGCATGGCAGTGTTGGTTGCATCTGGCCTAGCACAAGGGTCTTCCTCCTACAGAGTTATCATCCCTCACAGCCCTCTCGGAACAGAGAAATTGGACTGGACTGGGTCCTCTGACCTTCACCACCAGCCCCAGGACTCACCAATACCTACGTGAGCAGGAGAGTGAGCCCTCTTTGGGACATTTGGCTCATTATTACACATACACACACACACACACACACACACACACACACACACACACACACACACACACACACACACACACACACACACCTCCAACACTCAGAGACACCTTGACACTGACCCGTTCTCAGTCCGACCCCTGGACAGAATTCCAGTGTCATCGGCATGTTAACACGTTTGACCCTGTGAAGTCACTTTATGCCTCTGAGCCTCATTTCTAAGACTGTGTATGGGGCTAACAGCAGCCACCTCAGCCTCCGGGACTGTGTGCTGACAAAGGTTCCTTACACCTGTGGTGGATTGAAAGCCGGAAGGGGCCTGGGCATGCTCACAACTAGCGGCTCTTTGATGCTGTCCATGGTGCTGATCCACGCCTGCGTCTCCATGATCCCAATTTTCAGACGTTTTAATTTTGGTTCTGGAGTAATGCCACGACCACCCCCCATTAAGATTTTGTTCACATATACTGTTCGGGGGGGATAGGTTTTCCAAGGCACTACGCTTTTTCCGAGGCCTGAAGCTAGGCGACAGGAGAGGAGGGGACGTGGGCCTTGCTCACCGCACAGAGCACTGGCCTGAAAGACAGCAGTTGGTTGCTGTGGTGGCTGCTGCTGCCGCTCCAGGCGCTCCAACAAGGATAATCTCCCTTCTCTAGAATGAACTGCTGTCCCTGGAAGTCGGGGTACTCGAAGGCCACCCATCTGAAAAAGGAGAAGGGGAACTGGGAGGTATCTTTGCAGTCTCCTTCTGGGTCATCACTTTCTTGCTGTAGTTAAAGAAAAAAACCCAGGGACCCAAACTCAAGACCATTTCCCAGACACACCCAGTCCCTCTGGAGAATGAAACCCCCAAACCGAGTGCTTTCTGGGCTTGGAAGGGCCTAGGCCTCCCATTCATGGCCCACAGGTTAGAAAGAATGTTTTGGGTTACAAAGATCACCAGATTAAGGACTATCTGCAGGGATTTATGTGCCTTCCTAGGGATGCAACTGACTCTCCGGCCTGCAAAGGAACCTCAGCTCTCTCCAGGCCCCCAAGCTGGCTTCTTGGTTACTAAAATGGGGGCCAGCAGAAAGGATCTGTTTGCACAAAGCTGCTTGACTTCGCACAAAGAAAACCGTTGGGGTTTCAGGGCGGGCCCCATAGATGTTTCTTGTCTTTGTCTTGGGGAGGGTTGTGAGTTTTGGAGAGAACAAAGGTTTGTCTCGTTGATGAGTCTGTCTATGGGCATAGTGGAGTGTA
The DNA here is from genome assembly GCA_004026605.1 of Ondatra zibethicus. Lineage (NCBI taxonomy): Eukaryota > Metazoa > Chordata > Mammalia > Rodentia > Cricetidae > Ondatra > Ondatra zibethicus. The sequence goes on along the minus strand of PVIU01008655.1, from coordinate 69,835 downwards.
GGTTGAAGTCCCAGGCTCTGACTTTGGCTGGGGTGGGAATGAGAGAAGTCGGACACCCCCTAAGTTAGCTCAACAGATGCAGCAGAATCACTCACGCGCCGTTTTCCACCTTGACCGAGCGCACCCTGCGCAGAGCTCCTCGCTCACAGACGTTCGCACAGTCGCTCAGCAGGCGGCAGCGACGACCCTGGAAGTCCTCCTCATCCCAGAGCGTGAGACAGGCGGGCACCGCGCCCGGCACAGGGGCGCTGCTCATGTCGCTGCTGTTTAGGAAGGGCGGGATCACCGGGTAAGCTCTCACGAGTCCTGTACTTAGCCTAAACCTGCCCATCCTCGATAGGCAGTGCGGATCCCTGGGACTGGATCCCTCCTGGCTCTAGAAACAAGCTGACCCGGGGCAGGGCTTTCCCCTCATTTCTCCCTCCCTTTCCCCAGCACCAGGTACTCACCGGAGGGTTAAGCACCGCAGGCACGGAAAATGGAGATGTTGCGCGCGAGCCTAGTGTACGCCGCTTTATACCTCCGTCTGGCTTCCTTTCCTTGTGGGATCCGGGCACGGTGGGCAAGCTGAGTCAGCTGGCCGGCTTTGGTCAGCTCTGGTCTCCATAGGCAGCGGAGCCACCGATCTGGTCCCAGCCCGCGTGAATGACAACGGAAAGTGCTGAGGCGCACATCGCGTGTCCGCAGGAACCCAGGCTGACTCTGCGCTTTCTTTCAGTGAGGCTTAAGCCTGGCAGAGACTCCAAGCCTGGGGGCAGAATACGCACATCCTGGCACAGACCCTCAGGCGTGAAGGCTAAGCCTAGGGTTTAGTCTTTCCTAAGACCACGTGAGCCTGGCACAGCACTGTTCTTCCCAATGTTAAAATTCCCTAAGTGAAGATTTCTGTTTTGGGCGTCTCTAGGCAGGAGAAGGAGAAGACCCTTCTCTGGCGTCAAGCCCCCAGGCCTCCTTTCGCTGGGAGATTTGTCCATTGCTGTCCTTTTCTTCCGGAGCGGGGCTTACCAACTAATCTTCTCCCGTCCCGAGGTCGAGACCAGGCCTCGCCGCCAGGCGGCACTAAACTAAGAAAAGCATCCGGGAGCGCTTAGGTTTGCCTGGGTTTTAGAAATACAAGTGCCAAGGGAGGGGCTGACTGTCCTAGGTAGAAAGAGCATTTCAACCTTCCCCCAGCCCCCGCGAGAGTGCCGAGGCCGCCAGAGCCCTAGAATCCTCCGGCTAGGAAGGGGTTGGGGGCGGGGGAAAGGAGAAAAGGCTTAGAGACCCAAAGAAGTGGTTGCAGCAAGGAAAGGACCTCACTGTTAGCTGTCAACGAGATAGTTGCTTTTCAGTTCTTGGAGAACTGTGAAACAAGTGCTCCTTGGTGGTGAGAGGCTATCCCAGCAGGAGAGTCGGCGGTGGGGTGAACTATTTTGTTAACTGTTTGCCAAGTTCCTTCCTTGTAGACTCAACAGCATCCTGGTGGGTTCAACTTGCACACACAAAAGTGGAAATTGAAACTCAACCTGGTGAGGAACTTTGGCCATTTTCAGAGTTAAGAAAATCCAGGCTTTCTTCTCTGTTGCCTCCTACCCCAACTCCTGGAAGCTAACCTAAGGTGCCTTCTTTCACCTAACCTGCTAAGCCCATTCCCAGCCCAGTCTTTACACTTGCCCTTCGCAGTCCCTGGAGTGTTTTAACCACATGCTCTTGACATGGCTGGTTCCTCTGCCACTTTGTGGGCGATGCTCGTCACCCATCACATCTATTTTCTATCTAGTGTATGTTTGTCTAAAGATACCCTCCTCAGTTCACAAACCCACCAGTGCCTTCTTCACTAGACTGTAAGCCCCACACAAACGGGGAGGAACTATGTCTGCCTTGTTCCCAGTTATCATCTTCCAGCCTAGCATGGTGCTGGATACAGAGCAGGAATTCAGTTAAAATGGAGTGAATTAACAAGGTGACCAATTGTGGGCCAAATGTCTATGGGGAAGGCATGTACAAGAAAGTCTCCAGTGGAGTGGGTGATGGTTTATCCGTCCTACTAATCCCATTTCTGGAGTTCTGGGCTTCTGGGGTGGGGCAGGGAGTCAGGCAGCACCTCCCTTTGGCCTCTCTATTCACTAGTAGGAAATGACTGTTGGGACTGACATACATGAACTTGAGTTGAGGTTATACACCAGGCCAGGAGAACATGGGGATAAAATAGGACAAGTATGACTAGGTCTGATTGAGGGTGGAGCCAGAATTACTGTTTAGATGCTTGACTCTTCCTTAGAGAGGGCTAGACACATATAACAGGCCTGTTATTTTTTTCCCCAGACTATGGGGAAAAGTCCAGACTCCATATAGGGCAGCAGTTACTCCTGGATGCTTACTATTCTTGCTTCTTCTCTGTTTCACAAGTCCTAGCTGCATCAAGAAGTAAGGCTTGAAAAAAATGATAGATAATAAAAGATCTTTTTACTTCCATTGGACAATTCTAGAGGTGGCCACCAGGGGGCAGAGTCAGCCTGCACTGACAAAAAAGCCAGGTGTGTGTGTGTGTGTGTGTGTGTGTGTGTGTGTGTGTGTGTGTGTGATTGCTGTGGTGGTGACTGTAGGCTACTGTGTTGTTGGTGACTGTGGACTCGTGTGTTACCTCTGAAACTATGCTATGTTTAGCAGGAGCTTGGCCTGGGGTTGTTAGTAGTCCTCAGGATTTGGAAAGAGACTGAGGGAAGCTGAGATCCTGGTCTTGGGGGCGGTGATCTATATGAGGAGCCTGCCCTTTCCAGTTGGAAGTTCTCTTGATGGCAGCAGCCTCCCCAACTCTGCTTGCACCTGGGTTTCCTCATCAAGAAAAATGCAAAGGTCTCAACACACATCCCCGGCTTTTAGTTCTATCTGCAGTCAGCTAGATGGAGCATCTGTCATCACCACACCTGCTTGCACCGCCTACAGCAACTGAGGTCCCATGTCCCCCAAGAGAATAAGAACGGGAAGGTACCCCTAAAGGATGGAGGCCTAGAGGCTCTCAGGCAGCCCCTACTCCCTGGTGCACCAGAACCAAACTGTCTCCGTGCTGTAGGCTCCTTCCCTTATCCTCCCTTTCCACCAGGCTGGTCCAGTTCCTGCCCCTGGTCTCTCTGTCATGCCCCCTCCTACCCCTGGCAGCTGTTCCTGTTTGTTTTCCCAGATCAGTTGAGCTTAGAGCTTCCTGAAGGATGGATGCCCAGGTGGCTTTGTTTGCCAGCTCAGTACCATCCCCTTTACCTCCTCCACATCCACAGATTTGACATTCAGGGAACAGTCAGGAAAAAAAACAAACAAGCCAGCAACCTCAGATCTATACCCCCAAATCACTTGGAGGTCTCACAAGGCTCTCATGACGTCATCATCTCATATAGGGACCTTTGACACACACACACTCCACAAGTCCTAAGACCTCATCCACATCTCCACTTCTATTGTCTACCCCAACCCATGATTTTAAGAAAACACTCATTCCACGTTGACCCTTAGATCCACAAAGAACCTTCAGGCTTGAACTTGATTGTTTCCACAAGGATCTTACCCTCCACCCAAATCCTCCATCCCATGTGGGGACTTGTGGACTCTGCAGATAAATGCTCAGACCCAATCCTGAGTTCTCATTCACACCTCCGTCTCAGTAAAGGTCCAGAAAACGCCTAGGGAAGGAACACTGCCTGTGTATAGAGTCTGAATCCATGAAGAGCCCTGTTTTTCAGTACTGCTGGACAGTTTAGAGGTACTGGTGGCTAATGTCCTCTCCTCAAGGTGGCCTGATCCCACCCCTTCCCCTAATTTCACAGGGAAATTATCCAGGGCCTTGGGGACTGAAAAATGCAAATTCTGTGAGTGGTGCCCTCATCCACCTGAGTCCCATTGCCAGCCTTTCCTTGGCAGCCTAGTTCCTCTGGTTCCCACCCCACTTTAGGTCTGGAACAAGCAGAGAAGTTCCTTCCCTGGGGCTGTACAAGCCTTGTCTCCCAGGAGACAGAGATAAGTCAGTGTGAGACAAACCCAGTTCATCAGACAGATGGGAGCCCCACCCACATTATCCCACCCTATCTTATCTGTCCTCAGTAGGACTGGAGAGCTGACCTCCACCAGAGGGGTGAGAGTCAGTTTTCGCCCCTACTCACCCACTTCCACACAAGGCCACTGAGACCCTTCTAGGACAGGACGGCAGGGAGAGGACACACAGGTTCACAGTCAGGTGTCGGTAGAGTCATCCTCAGTAACAGGTACATGGGAACCATCCCACCAACTTGATGTGTGAATTGCCCTATCCTGGGACTCAACAGACAGCTGGGAGTCTATTCATTCGTTTGTGGGGAGACAGTTGTTCTGTCAATTAGAATATCATGTGCCAAGCATGGGGGAAGGCTGACGTCGGAACACACCCTCGTGCGCGCGCTTTGCCGTGCACACATGCCCCAGGCACACATGCCCCTCTGCGGTAACCCAGAGAGGCATCTTCTTAACTGTTTAGTTGTGGACAGGAAGGCACTGAAGGCTAGATGGGCCCTGGAGCCATGCTGCTGCCTGAGATCAAATCCCAGCTCTTCTGTTTCAAAGTCCGTTTTCTCCTCTGTAAAATGGGAATCATTGTCTTGACTACTGTGGGATTTAAATGTATGTAAAACACAGAACCATCCTGCAGCATACACTCAACAAATGGTAGCCGTTGCTGTTGGTGTATTTTCAGGTTATGAATGTCTTTGTCTCAGGGTTCTCCCCACGTCCTCTGGGATGCCGGTGGGGTTGTATTGGGAGGCAGCAAGCACCTCTTCCAACCTGATCCTGGTTCTAGGGAAGCCAACAGAACACTCCACAGACGCCTTTCACTTTCCCTCTCCCGGGAGCCACTCTGCTCACTCAAGTTTGACAGGTCAGGGAGGTGCGCCAAGTTCCCCTGTTATTGCTCAGGCCTATGCTGGCAAAGGAAAAAGGGTGGGGAATGGAGCTGAAGACCTGACCTCTGTTTCCTCTGGTTTTGGCTCCATAAGTGGCCTTTGCCAGCCCTCCTCCAACCCCACCCCTCGCTTGGGGCCTGAGTTTTTTACCTGTAAATTAAGCTGGCTGCTGGAGGGGTCCTCTCAGCCAATCCAGCCTTGATCCTGCCACGTCCGAGGCTCTTTTCTCTTCCCATCCCACCCCTGGCTTGCCCCACCTGCCTCACCAGCTACCCACCTGGCTTAGCCAGAGTGAGGGGGCGAGATTTTCGTCTCCATGGGGATTAATCTCCAAGAAGGTCACCAAGGCTCTGGTGCTAACCTGGCTGGAGAGGGATTAGCACCTGGATGTGAGCCCCCACTCCTAAGTCTCCATTCTCACGAGGACCCTGAGAGGCCTCCAGGCCCAAAACTTCCAAGGCTGAGCCAGGTGCACCAGAGTGGGTGGGGGCAGGGCAGTTGCTCCGCCGTGACCTGACAGGGAAAGATGGAGTCACGCCCGTCACTGTTCAGGGACTGCGTGCATGAGCCGGTGTGCATCCTACCAGTCCTGGCAGTTACCATTTGCGGCCACCTCTGTGTCCTCCCTTGGGGTCATTTCCACAGGCCACTCTCTTCTCCCTCCACCACACCTCTGGTTTTCTACTTCTACCCATCCACTGGGCCTCTTATCCCACTCCTTTCTGGTCTCCATCTTCTGTTCTTTCACCTCTTCCGCCCCGTGCGTGTGTGTGTGTGTGTGTGTGTGTGTGTGTGTGCGCGCGCGCGCGCGCGCGGTTTCTCTCTGCCTCTGCCCCTGGTTTCCCGCAAGCTCTTGCCTCCACTGTCTGAAAGCTCTCTAGCGCTCCCTTCTCTACCTGAGCGCTTGGCTCTGCTTCTGACCTGACTTGGCTCTGAGCTACACTTTGTCTTTGCCCTGTTCTTGGGCCTCTTCTTTTTCAGTTTTCCCTTGGCCATTTCTCCTCTGCTGTTTCCTAGTCTCCCCATCACCCCCCTCCCCCAGGGCAGCACTTCAACTGATCTGTCCCTTTCCTCTTCCCCCCTACCTGTTCCCTCCCCACAAGCCCGGAGTGCTGACAGGGAAGACAGGAAGCAGGCTCTGGCTTGGAGCAAGAAGGGGGAGGGGCAGCCCGCACACCAGCTGCTGGATACCCCCCTTCTATCCCAGCACCTGCAGGCCTGTCAGACTCCACCTCATCTGACAGGGAGGGACCCAGAGGAGAGGCCAGATGCCCCATGATGGCCTGGAAAACTGAATCTTGGAAATGGGTAGGGGGTGGGGATATGGGAAGGAAGCTTTAGCAAGGGGCAGTAATTAATGTCCATCACCAGGCCAGATCCTCAGCCCACTGCGCGGTCTCTCTTTGTCACCCTACTTCCAAGGGCTGTTTTTATATGTTCTGGGGACCATTCCAAGGACAGACCTCTATGTGCAGACTCAAGACCTGGAACCCCCAAGGAGTGCTAGCTCCATGCTATAACAGGGGAGGGGAGTGTGTGCTATCTAAGACACAGGAAAGGTGATCCAGACAGCTGAGGGTAAATCACTCAGTACCACTGAGGGCAAGGAGGGAAGACCCTGGTCAAAGACGCCAGGATGGGGATTACACGGGGCCATGGGGCTATGTGGATACAGCCTGGCCTTGGGGCTAGCCTGGCCTTGGAGCTAGCCTGGCCTTGGGGCTAGCCCAGCCAAGAACACACCCTCATCAGAGCCGCTTTAAAACCATTTCTTAGGAGCAAACTCAGCAGATCCTGTGGGGGCCTCTCAGGGCTAGGGAAAGGAGTAGTGGATGGGATAAGACAGCACTTCTAGGAAGTTCTGAATTACATTTTCCATCTTCCTGGCATCTGTCTTGACGTGCGGGTACCACTCTCCACCATTGCTTCTTGACCCTAATAGAAAACCAGCCAGGGGCCTTTGCTGCTGTACAAGGAGCCTTTTTCTACCTTCAACCTGCTGCTGGGTTCTGTCACCCATCATCAGAAGGGGGAATGGAGGCACCTGAAACCACTCCTCGCTGGCTTAGCCTCTCCTCGAAGCCTTGGGTAGAGCTCTCAGTTTGGGATCCTCTGCCAGAGTGTAAGACAATCCCCTTCTTGCAAGCCATTGCAGGCACTTTAAGTAACTGAAAAGGGGTGGCCCATCCCAGAACTGGGTTGTGGCTAATGATCCATGGCAGAACTCTGGCTGAGCTGAGTGCTAACCTAAACTCAGTCTAGCCTGTCTGACTGGGCTGCAGAGAATACAAGATAATGGGGTTTGAGAAAGGTGGTGGGTTCCGTCCTGTGTCTGAAGATCCTGTGCTTGTTCTCTTTGGTGTCTGCTGATCTCAGATATGATTGGACTGACAGGCAGATGGGGAGGCGGTAGAAGTGAAATTTCGGGGTGGCAGCGGCAGCATGGAAGAGAGCTGGAGGGGTAGATTTGAGTCTGCACAGAAGCCTCGGCTCACCACACCTGGGTTTTCTACAACCTCACAGCCGGGGCACCGACTCTGAGAGGGCCAGGTTAAAGGGACTCAGTAGAATGCGTAGGAGCCCAGAAACTAGGATAAAGAGGCTGGCGGAGGCCGTCACTCTTATGAGAAACAAGGCTGCCTCATTTTTTTTTTCTTTTTCTTTTTTTTTTTTTTTGCAAATGCGAGAACCAAGAGGCTGGGAAAACACTTGCCCAAGGTCACAGAATTCGCCCTGCCACAGCAGGGTTAGAATCCCAGTTTCCATCTTCAGAAGGGGATCTGTTCTGGACTTCAGCCCATTCCGGTCACCCCGCTGGAGCCTGCTCAGCCCGCATTACCCGGCAGCTAGCTGTCCCTGGCAGCTCAGAGTCTGCGGGCAGGGCAGGCGGAGCCTGAAGGGAGCCGGATGTCCCCCGGGCACGGTGCGCAGTCTTTGCGACCCATATGGTGGCGGTGGTGGCGGCTGGCAGGTGCTTGCGTGGCGATCTGGCCGGCCCCGGGGCTGATGCTGAGAAGCCGCTCCTGCCTCACGCGAGCCGAACGAACAAAACGCTCAGGTCCGGTTTGTGCGAGGGGCTCGTCGCGGGGCCGGAGCGGAGGATCCGGGGCCTGGCGGCGGTCCTCGGCGACGTCTCGTCGGTGATCTTCCTCGAGCGCAGCGCCACCGCTCCTCTAGCCGCCTGCTCTCACCTGCGCACCGCTGTAGCTGACACGTCGGCTGCAGCGGCGGACGCCACAGGTGCACACCTGGCTCGCCCCTCCCTCCCCGGCCACCTTCCACAGCTTTTCTGACCCTCCGCCCAAACCAGCCAAGCTTGGCTTCGTCCCCAGCCCACGCCCCGGAGCTTGTGCCCTAGCCAGGCTTCAGAGCACTCTTATACTGCCAGTTCAGTCCCCGCCCCTACACACACACACACACACACACACACACACACACACACACACACACACACGCACGCACGCACGCACACCTGTCCAGGCGCCCGTTTGCTCGGGGCAAATATTGACTCATGGAGGCGGAGCGTCCCCCTCCCCCCGCCCAGGCTCAGAGACCAAGCTTCGGCAGAAAGGCCTTGGCGGCAGCAGCCGGGCACCGCCGGGCGCGCGAGGGGGGTGGTGTTCAAGGGAGGGTGCCGGGGACCTGAGTGCCTCTGGAACAACACCAGATGTCACTTTTCCACCCACCTGGCTCTGAGCGCAGGGAGGAGCAGAGGACAGAGGCTGCCCGGCGGGGTTTAGGTGGAAAAAAAAAAAAAGAGGCGGACGTCCTAGTGAAGACAGAACATCTCTGGGTCTGAGGATTGGTAATGGAGGTCACTGAGTGGCGTCTCTAGTTCCTCGAACCGTGACTTCCAAAAGTGTCCAGATCCTAATTCTGGCCCACTATTTCGTACCTCAGTTTCCTCCTTAACCTTTTTTTGTTTGTTTGTTTGTTTTGGTGTTGGTTTGGTCTTTAGAAACAGGGTTTCTTTGTGTAGCTCTGACTGTTCTGGGACTGGCTCTATAGACCAGGCTGGCCTCGAACTCACAGAGATCCGCCTGCCTCTGCCTCCCGAGTGCTGAGATTAAAGGCATGCGCCACCACGGCTCGGCAGAGTTCAGGGAACCAGGCGGGCCCTGGAGGTGTTGGGGAACAGATGTGGAAAGGATTGACCATCCCGCCTCCATGGCCACCTGTTTAGCGCACCAGGCCTAGCACTAGGTTTTTCCAGGATACACTGTAACAAAGCCAACTGCGCCCCTCCTGAAGCGCCCTCCACTGGCCGGGACTAAGTCCAGCACCCCTCTGCAAGTATCAAGCCCTCTTGCCAGTCCATGGGAAACTCATCCTCAGGTTTCTAAAGGTACACTGGGTCTCTGCGGTTCACACTGGCAGCTCTCACCTTCCACACATCTCAATATACTTCTTTCTCCAGGCAGAGGGAAATAAAATCCAAGTAGATAACGGGGGTGCACTAAATGTTTTACTAGCAAGACAATAAAGAAGGGACCAGGGGGAATTTAGGCAGGCATGTAAGAGGGGCTGGATGCTGACCCCAGCAAACAGTCAGTAGTAGGGTGCTGCATCTCAGAGCAAAGTACTTCTCCTTGTTGCATGGGCAACAGGATGTCTGGCCTGCAAAATAGAAAGCCAAGGGTAGGAATGAGGGTGGGGCTTCCAACCACATCTGAATGCCTCTCCTGTTGTGCTCCCCTCCAAGCAAAGAGTGTAACCCCAGGCTCCGACCTGTGCAAGCTGACTGGCGGCAGGGCAATGATGCGGGGCCTCGAAGTGAGCACCACCTCCCCACGGCTTGCCTCCACCAGTATGTTCTGGATCATGTTCTCTAGTATCGCCTCCTGCAGGTTGACAAAGGCTGGGAGCCTGCCAGGAGGGTGTTGCTCTTGTTAGCAGGGTTACGGATCTTCAAACCACTTCTCCACTTAGCTGTGTGCATCGAAAGCCTAACGCTATGGGGCATCCTGTTACAATGTCACAGATGCTAGGTGTGTGGCTAATATTCAAACCTGGCAGTTGCCATCACAGAGCCAGGTCTGGAGGACAGTAGTCATAAGAGGATGCAGAAGTGGCTGTGTGTGGGCAAGGAATTCCGAAGGGACAGAATAAACTGCCCCCCCCAAAAGCCCCCAGAAGAACGTGGTGTCAGAAAAAGCAAAGCTTTTTCTCTGGTCCCACCTGTCCATTGAGAGACTTTGAAGACTACCACCCCACTCCTGGTAGCGCTGTGCTAGAAAACGCTATCAGTCAGATACCACACACTACATAAAGCTGGGCTCTGCTCTTTTGAAAATCCCACACCGAAATTTTACACTAGACCAAGAGGTTGTTAGGAAGTGAGTCACGCACAAGTCGAGGCCAGCCTTAGTGTAAGGTACTTCCCAGATCTCATCTGGTCCCAGCTGCTCACCTTCCAATGGCTTCTTTCTCATCATTTTCTTGCTCCTCCTTTATCACCATTTTCAGATCCTGCTGCCAGTGCCACTGCAGGGACTGCTGGGACCCAGTCGGCTGTGCAGTGGCCTTGATCTCTGACCAGGTCAACTTTACCCCTCTGTCTATCTCCTCTTCCATTTCCTCCTTGCTCAGTTCTTCCTCTTCTCTCTCTTCCTCTTCTTCTTCTGCCGCCGCCTCCTCCTCCTCTTCCTCTTCCTCATCTTCATCCTCTTCCTCTTCTTCATCCTTCCCTGAGCTGTATTTGTCCTCCCCCTGGTCTTTGCCTTTCCCATTCTCATAGCAGCTGGAGGGCAGGGACAGGATTGGCATTAAGTACAAGCTGCTCTTGTGGGCCAGGAACCTGGCTGACTGCTCATTCCAGAACTGGCAGAAGTAAGGAACTTGCTCCACCAGACTTTGGTCCACAGCCTCATGGAAATTCTTGTCTTCCAGCAGGCCTCTGGGCAGGAAAAAAAAAAAAAAAGAAGAAAAAGAGATGGAATATAGTGGAAGGGCTTTCAGCTAGGACAGTGTTGGCTTCTCTGCTTCCTAAGGGACAGTTCTGGCTACTGATTTTACTATCAAGTGCCAGGTCTGGAAGGAGAGCCCTTGGAACATGGCAACCTCGAGCCCTGTAGAGTCTTAGAGGTGAACAGGATGTAGTGCAGGCAGAGCCAGAAAGTCAGAAAGACACAGAAAAGGGCAGAGCGCCTGAGGCCATAGGGAACTGCCTTTAGATAACATCAGACCAGCCACAGGAAAGCAGTGAATCAGGACTCAACCCTGAAGGTCTGGCTAGCCGGTTCTGTTAGAGTGGTTCTGTCCCAAGGGTCCTTCAGCAGAGGGATCTCGCAAAGGAATTCTCTTTTCCTCAGAGAGCAGAGCACCGGAGCTTCTGAAGCTTTGTCCAATGCAGCCAGAGGGGTGGGAGGAGGAGTATGAAGGTGTACAGATCAGTGGGTACCTGATGATGGCGGTGAGACAGTCGACCAGAAGCTGCTTCTTCTGCCTCCAGATAGGATCCCTCTTATCAGGGGGTTCTTCCTCAAAAACTTTTGATTCTTCTCTGCATAATCTCTTCTTAGGCAGCTCCCTGGGGGTAGAGCAGGGTATTCTGAGTGGACTTGGAAAGCTACTAGGGCTGTAGTGGGGGGGGGCACAAGTCATGATGGTAGCTGCCCCAGACATGAAGACACAAATACGGTGGGCGCACACCTTGTCTTAACAAAATGTGACTGCTGTACTCAGAGAGCCACACCCAACCCTTAGGTTAGAGCAGGACCCAGAGGCTTCAAGTGGGCAAAAGGGGAGGGTGGGACATCTTGGTGGATTCCTCAGGGGCCTCTTTATTACCCTCTTCAAAGGGACCTAAGCATGAGGCCAGCCTGGTCTACAAAGTGGGTTCCAGGACAGCCAGGGCTGTTACACAGAGAAACCCTGTCTCAAAAACTGAGAGAGAGAGAGAGAGAGAGGGTAATGATGATTCTCATTGCCCCAATTCTTGCTTCAGCCCTTCCTAAAGGTTGAGTGTGGGCTTCTGCTGTCCTACAATGGGGGAGAGGATTCAGACTACAAGAAGGTGGCCCACGCTTCCCCAAGGGTTCACCGGTACAGGAAGTGGCAGGGAAACTCAGAGAAGTTGGTCAGGTAGTAGTCAATGGCATGGGCCCTCGCAGTGAGGCCCAGACAGAGCAGTCCTGGCACAGGTGGTTGAGGACACGGCCACGATGTCTCCTCCTTGACCAGCTTCAGGTTCCAGCTGGCAGGCCGGCTGAGAGGTGGTCGGTTTGTGATGGGAGGCAGGGTCTTTAGGAAGAAGGAGGGGTAGGTGATAGGGTATAGCTCTACTCCCGCTGCCAATGAGCCCCCTGGCCTCGCTCCCTAGGGTGGTGAACTTGCCTACTAGCATTTTCCTCCCTCCCTTCTAGCGGGCTGACTCAGGGCTCCAGCGTATCTCCAGGGACAAGCAAGGACCTTTTCAGCTACCCCAAGACTGGCCAGGCAGGGGCGCTCTGGATCACCTTGTACTTCTTCACAGGTTCACAGGCTGTGCAATGCGCTCTCCTCTGTAAGAGAGATACCAGTTCAGGGTTTGACAGCCCCAGCCATGTCCACTTCCGTCCCTCCCTATAACCAGACCTTGCTTCCCTCTCGGTTTTGCCCACCTCCCCGTGATACCCCTTCTCTCGAGCCTTCCCTAGGTAAGTGCCGCCTAGGAACACACAAGAAAAATCCGTGTAGTCAAATGCAGAATGGAGAAGGAAATGTGATTAGATGGAGGGAGGCCGGCCCTGAAGGTGCTTGTCCTTGGTCCCCTGCGTCTTTGAGACTCAGAGAGACAGGAAACAGCTGTCGCGCTTGCGTATACCATCTGTATTCAGAGGGGCCCAGGCTTCAGGGTAGCAGAACCTTCCTGAGAGTTCTGTGTGGTGGTCACCGAGGAGACTGGGGGATAAAATTGTGAGTGGAGGCAGGGGGTGAAATTAGGAGGAAGCAGGATGTTTTATGTTTACTATTGGTCTCCCGGCAGAGATAGAGTAGCCTGTATTTGGGAAATGGTCGCCGGATATTTGCTCTACTATAGTCACACTGTGCACAGTAATGCTTATAGCAGTAGCTCCACAGTGGATACTTCACTAGCATTAGAAGATAGTTTAAGACATTTGTTGTTGACTGAGTGTGATGCCTCATGCCTGTAACCTCAGGACTTAAGAGACTATGACAGGAAGAGTTGAACTCACTGTTTAAAAAAATTGAATGGCCAAGTCCTCATATTTTGTACAGAAAAAGAGGAACAAATGCTGCAAAGAATTCCCATCGTTCAGTCACTCCACGCTAAACAGCTCAGGGCCAATCTTGCCTTGCCTGATTTTCACCTGTGGAATATCTTGAAGAAAACCCCTAATTCATGTTATTTTCATTTTATAGTCAAGGGACTAAGAGGTTAAGCAGTCCAACCAGGGTCACCCAATTAGCAAAGGTTAAAACCAAGAATCAAACCTAAGGCTCTTTCTAGAGCCTGCCACAGTGTCCTTCGTCAGAAGGTGAGCCCTGTGTCATTTCCTTTGTGTTCTCGGCACTCAGCACACAACAGGCTCTCATTAAATCCTTCTGCTTGAAGCCAGGGATTGCCAGCCAGCCTTTCTTACACTGGGTGGCTCAGGAGAGCTGTGGGGCTGCTGTGCCCAGTCTAGCAAGTCCAGTGGGCAGATTGGCCAGTTTCCCATGGAGGGTGGCTACCTCAGCCCATCACCTCCATCTCTTCTGGTAAGGCTGGTGGGATCGAGGAAGGTGGGGCCCACTCAGCTCTCCTCACCTTCGCTTTCATATCTGTGATGGTGAACTCCACCTCCTGCCGAGCCTTCTCCTCATTCCACTCCTCTAAGTCCTTGTGGTACTGACGCATGAGTTCCTGCCGGTAGACCTGGGCCCAGCACAAGGCGAAAGAAGTCTAGATCTGTAGACTCTCTGCTAGAGTTTACCTTGGTATGCTGGCTCCTGCCTTTCTCTGAGGGTTCAGAGAACTCGGAACCCTCCTCCATCCCATATTTGGAAACTGTGTCTCAACCCCCACGTGTTTCTCTGTAGCTGGTCCCTACCTTGCATATCAGGTCCATGCTGTAGAAGCTGGCGTGGACTGAGGCCTTCAGGGTCACCAGGATTGGGGTTGCCTCTTCAGGAGCCACTTCTCCTTCCATGGGGCTCACAGACACCTGTTGATTTAGCGACAGTCCTGTGGGTTTGGGAGGGAGGATGGCAGGACGAGGCAAGCTCTTACAAGGTGGGGTGGGATTGGAGAGGATGGGATGAGATGGGGCACGGTAGAATGTGATAGGAGAGGCTGGGATGGGATGGGACAGACAGGATGAGGTGAGATGGGGCAGGACAGGATGAGTCTGGAGCCTGGACACAAGTTCTGATTACGGGAGCAAAGGACTCTCACCTCTCCGAAGTCTAAGGACCTTGGCTGCCAGGTGAAGACAATTGTCTCACTTTTGGAGATGTTGTTGAGGAAGAGCAGGCGGCTACACTTGGTTTGCACGGGGATGTTTCCCAGGGAGATGTGAGACTGGGACAGGAAGACGCTCTGTCAGTGAATACAGCACAGCATCAGTTTGGGGGCACGGAGAAGAAACCACGGAAACACTACCAGTTCCTATGCATTTCCAGTTTCCCACATGTCTGAGCCTCACAGTGGTCCTCTGCTGTAGGCACAGTTGTTTTCTTGAGTTGAGTGAGCTGTGAAGGCTCAGGGGCACAGACAGCTTTCCCAAATTCCTCGCACTGGCAGAGCTAGGATAACTCCCAAAAGCCTCACCCTGAAGCCTGCTGTGTTCCCAGGGTTTCCAGTGTTCATCCTGATTAGGGGTCTAATGGGGCTCTTAATGGAAAAGTGGGCAGATGCATAGTGATTAGATGGGGTGGGTCCATAGATATATGGTTGTATAGAAGGATACATAGATTTGTAAGAGGTACGAGGTTTGATGGGTGGATGAAAAAGTACATATTTGGATAGCTGAATAAATGGGCGACTAGATGAATGTGCCAGGCTTCCCAACAATAAGAAGCCTGTGGACTAATGGTAGTATTAGTGACCACTAATATCTTGAGCAATACCTAAACCCAAGAGTGGGACTGTTCTATATGAAGACAGTATCTAGAATAGGAAGATTTCTTTATAAATCTTGTAATAATCCTTAGTCCTACGCTTACAAAAAAAAGGCTGGGACCAAGGGTGCTGAAGGAGGCAGAGTGTCCTAAGCAAACCACACCATACATCACACATACATACTACGTCCTGTATACCAAGGTTACCAGACGTCGGCTGGCAGGCTAAGCCTCTTGCACAGCTGGTGCCCTCTGAAGCTGGAGCCTCACCCTCCATCCCTCCTTAACCCATCTCCTTTTCTCTCTCGCCTTCCCAGCCCCTGACGCTGGCCACCCCGGACTCTAAGACCCTCCGCTGCCTCAGACTTTCTAAGCTTCCTTCCTCCCACCTGCCCAGGAACCATCAGTCTAGAGTATATGGAGCTGCTGTCCCATGAGGAGATGTTGTGGAAAGGAGCTGTGTCACCCATGATGGAGGGGTCGTATCCCACTCCTTGGAAGCGGATGACAGCTGAGTTCCATCCAAGGATGTGTATGGGTACATCCACCTGGGAAGTGACAGAGGCAGGGGAGGAACCGGTGAGATCAAGGACAGCGAGGAAGTCACAGCTCCAACACCAACCCTGCCCAGTACTACCCAGGCCGCCGCTCACCGTGTAGGTCTTGGCCTCGATGGGTGAGAAGATCCACAGAATCCGAGCAGTAGTACCTGGCTGGATCTCCCCTCTGGGGTTCAGGCAGCAGAAAATAGGATGGTCAAAATTTTTTTCTTGAACTTGTAACAGAACGCTGACCTGGACCTCGTATGTCACAGGTACTGAGCCACCATTATATAGCTCATAAATCTGCAAGGGCAGGAATGGGAAGGTAGTCAACCAGCTCAAGACTGCAAAGCAGATAGCCTAGGACTCTGTCTATTTGGGGAGGGCATCTTATCTTCACGATAAATCTCGGAGCCCCACCCCCAATCATTTTCCCCTCTGATACTTGAATATTCAGTCTGTAATGTGTTTTTGTTGTTGTTGTTGTTGTTTTTTTGTTTTTTTTGTTTTGTTTTGTTTTTTGAGACAGGGTTTCTCTGCAGCTTTGGAGCCAGTCCTGGAACTAGCTCTTGTGGACCAGGCTGGTCTCGAACTCACAGAGATCCGCCTGCCTCTGCCTCCTGAGTGCTGGGATTAAAGGCGTGCGCCACCACCACCTGGCCATTCTGTAATGTTTTAGGATATCAGCAATTCTGTTTGTAAAACAACAACTTACTTCATTTGCCCTCAATTTACACTTGCCAAGTTTATCTAAGAGCCTAGTGTAAGTGTGGACTAGATTGAAAGCCTTAGATGATAAAGGGTCTAGATGGTGCGTGGGCTATGTGCACATTTCCTCAAATCCCGATAGAAGGGACACTTACACCAGACACCATCGTGGGTGCATGTACACATGTTTGCATATACATGTGGAGGCCAGAGGTTAGCATAGATATTCTCCTCAATCACTCTCTTCCTGGAGCTAGCTTGGCTGGTAGAGAATGATTTTTAAATAAGAGCTCTGACCTACACACACACACACACACACACACACACACACACACACACAAAAGAAAAAAGTTGGCAACTTCTGAATTCACATTCCGACTCTCAACTCTCTGGAAAGAGGGGCTTCTAAGAGCAGTGATTTCCAAACTGTAGCTGACCTTTTAGCAAACAGATCTAAATGAACTGACGGGACATAGCTAGCACTTAGAACAGGACAGAAAGAAATACAGAAAATGTTATCTGTGTACTTTATAGACAGGAGCAGATTTGCAGTAACATTGTGTATGTGAATGGAAACACTGGAGTGAAACACAAATGGTATGAAATACACTAGCACAGTCCATGAGCAAAGAAGTTGGAAGACCCTTTTGCTAACAGGGGAACAATACTTTTGCGTGGGAATGGAGCCTGGCAAAGGGCTTAAATACCAGAAGATTCTGGCCTTAAATCTCCCTAGTCATCCCATGTGGGGCAGTGTCTGCCATCTTGCACGGACTGACAGACGCACAGAGAGCAATACTTATACCTCTTGGCGACAGGTTTGACACAGACCACTGACCTGGCGAGGGGGCAGGGTGTCCCCAATGGGGACAGGAATGAACTGGTGGCTGGTGGAGGTGAAGTGCACGTACTTCTGCTCCAGCCTTACTGTCACACCTATGAAGTGTAGCTGGAAACAAAGAGCCCATGGATGGCATGCTGCCCTGCAAGAACTGGCACACCCAGCAGAGATGCAGGCCCCGGATCCCCAGGGGCACCACTCCTTGCTCCTCTCTTGGATGCCCAAAGAACTCCCATAGCCGGTCCCCAGCAGGACTAGGTGTGAGGTCTCACCAGGATCTCCCGTCCATGGGACACCTTGAAGAGCACAGAGAGGCGATCAGTGCCAATAAACAAGTGGCTGGAAGGAGGAGACAAGCAGACAGTGAATTCCAGAGTCCTCTTTAAGTGGGAAAACAAGTGTAGCTTTGAGCCAGACAACCACCTCTGAGCTGGGAGGAGGCAGGGATGACACAGACCTGCCCTGCAGGAGATGGCTTCCCAGGGGGATTGTCTAGGGTCCCCTGGAGTCACACAGAGAAAAGTCAGAGCTAGGGATCTCCTGGAAGGAGGGACAGGGCATGGGGTGCAGGAGCACCTGTATTTGAACTCCACCATCTGCTCCTGCCCAGGGCTCAGGGTCCCAGACTTGGGGCTGATGGAGAAGAGGCAATTATCCTCTGCGCGCATCTGGTGGAGCTCAGCGCAGCTAAGCTCTGCTTGCTCCACCCACAGATCCAGGTCCAGCTGCTGGTCACTTGGAAAGAGGAAGGCCCTGGAAAAGGCAAAGGAGAGGAGTGAAGCCGTGTAAAGGGGGACAGGCAGAGAGACAGGCAGAGGGCTTTCACCATATACCTCCTGCATTTCGCACCCTATTTCAGAAGTTGGCCCAGGTTCTGGTGAGTAAGAGTAGCTAGGTGGATTCTCCTTTCATAAATGTCCCCAAACCTGGGAATAGCCAACATGATGGCCCACACTTGTAACACTAGCACTTGGGTGAATGGGCAGAAGGACTCCTGGAAGTCAAGGTCAATTTAGGCTGCATAGGGAACGCTAGACTAGCCGGGGTTAAAGAATGAGACCCTGTGTGGTGGTTTCATGAAGAATGGCCCCTCATATGTTTGAATGCTTGATCCCCTGTTAGGGGAACTGTTTGGGAAGGATTAATAGGTGTGGCCTTGTTGCTGGAGGTGTGGCCACACTGGAGGAGGTGTGGCCATGTTGGAGGGATGGGCTTGGAAGGTTTCACAAACCTGCTGCCTGTAGGTCATGGTGTGAGCTCTTAGTTACTTCTCCAGCACCATGCCTGTCTGCTCCCTGCCATGATGAGCATGAACGAACTCTCTAAAACTGTAAGCAAGCACCCAATCAAATGCTTAATTTTTTATAATAGTTGTTTTGGACATGGTGTTTCATCACTACAATGGAACAGTGACTAAGACACCATCTTTAAACAAACAAAAGTTAACTAGAGACAGAAGCAGACCCAAAACAAGTAAAGGAAAATGAAGACTGGGGCTCTCCTTTTGGAAACCAGGAGCCAAGGGTGTCACTTGTATATGTGAGCCACGTAGGGCGGGCCACTGACCCTTCTGCCATAAGGTCTCAGTGATGTGGGATTTCCCCTCTGTAATCTATGAATATGTTTTTCTTACCATTGGTTAATAAAGAAGCTGCTTTGGCCTATAGCAGTGCAGAAAATATAGAGAGATATAAGGAGAGAGTTAGTGGAGTCACAGAGATGCCATGTAGCTTCCGGAGGAGAAAGACGTGGAACCAGTAAACCACAAGCCTCGTGGTAAAATATAAGATAATAGAAATGGATTAATTTAAGACATAAGAGCTACCTAGCAATAGACCTAAGTGATTGGTCAAGCAGTGTTTTAATTAATACAGTTATTGTGTGATTGTTTCGGGTCTGGGCGGCTGGGAAATCAACAAGCAGCCTCCGTCTACATCTCAGGAAGGGGGTATTTGCAACTCCTCAGAATGCTGGCAGTACCACCCAGGGGCCCTGAGGAGGACACAGGCTAGAGAACAGGTTCCCAGAGGGTTGGTGATCTTGAAGCACACAGCAGTATGAGGAGAACCACCCATTCCAAGGCCTCACACTGTAGCAAAGTAGATATTGCCATGCAACCAGCTGGAAAAGCTAGTGACGAAGGGTCCCAAGGCCACCACTTGATAGAACTCTCTCTGAGAAATGGAAGGGAATTGGCCCCAGGAGTAAACTGGGTCAGGACTTGAACAGAGGGCACCCAGAAATAGAAGGCAGAAGAGCCGATAAGCCTCACAGGAGTCAGGGACCTACACTCCAAACTCACAATGGGTCTGTGTCCAGTTCCTCTCACATGGGAAATTTGGAAAACAGATGCATGCAGCGCTGGTAAAGTTCAGAAAGAGCAGACAGCCTCAAACATAGGCAGAGTGAGAGGAAAATTCTGCTAGCTTTTGGAAAGAACCTGGCAGCATCTACTAAGATCAAACACATATGTGTCCTTTGACCCAGAAGCCGTACTTTCAGGAATCCACATGTATGATTAAATTACAGACATGAAAATATACCAACACATACCTAACATCTAAAAAGTATTTTGTATGTGTGTGTGTATGTCATGAATGTAATGTGTGGGAGTGTGGGAACATATATGACACAGTGTGCATTTGGTCAGAGGGCAACTCTGGGTGTCAGTCCTTGCCCCCCATCCTGTTTGAGACATGCTTTGTTTACCACTGTGGATGTCAGATTAGCTGCCCGCAGCTCCTGGGATGACGGCTCCACCCCTCCCATCCTGCCACAGACCTGTGCTCCTGTGGCTGACCTTACATGGATTCGGGGACTCCAACTTCGTGCTTGTGCAGCAAGCTTTGGACACACTGAGCCATCTCCGCAGTCTCTCTCTCTCTCTCTCTCTCTCTCTCTCTCTCTCTCTCTCACACACACACACACACACACACACACACACACACACACACACACACCCGTCCATATGCGAAACTTTCTTTGTGGTGGCAAAAAGGCAAAAACATTTTTGGTTCCTTTTATTGGGAACAAAATATTTCAATACAGGGTGGCCTAACAGTTTAAGTCCCTTTTTACTGTAGAATATTGTACAACTGATAAAAAGAATGTACTAGAGCTATATGGACTACTACTACATCCACTCTTCCTTCACAGCTCACGTTCTGGAGGGGATGTCGCTGATACAATGCTGGCTGAAATCTGTATAGTATTGTGCCTTCACTATACAAAACCCAAAAGAACCATTCTGCAAAGCACCCACTGTCTGTGTGTGGTGCAATCACTGGGAGCGGAGCACAATCCCAAGCCCCGGCCACCCCAGCGCAGGCATGAGCGTGAGGGGGAGGGTTCTGACTTTTCTCCCATCAGCTATATGGGTTGGTCTGCTGCATCTGTCATTTTATATGGGGGATGTTGCCAGCGGCAGAGTGGGAGTGACTATTTCAGGATCCTCTGGGAAGTGACTGCATCTCCTTTACACACAGTCCCTCAGCTGGTCTCCTGATGAAATGATTTCACTGCCTCTCCCCTGACTTGTTCTTTGTTTTTTGGGGTTTTTGTGTGTGTGTGTGTGTGTGTGTGAATTTTTCAAGACAGGGTTTTTCTGTGTAGCCTTGGCTGTCCTGGAACTTGCTTTGTAGACCAGGCTGGCCTCAAACGCACAGAGATCCGCCTGCATCGGCCTCCCGAGTACTGGGAACAGAGGCGGGTACCACCACCGCCTGCACCCTGACTTGTTCTAATATGCATGCTTCCTGCCACAATCTGGAGGACAGCAACACCCTACTAATCCGCCATCCCCTGGAGATCAGAGTGACAGGCCACAGAACATTAACCAGGCCATTGTTCTCCTTGGCAGCTCCCGTCTCATGGGTCCCTTAACAAGTTCAAACTCTCTGGAGGAAGATTCCAGGCCCTTCATGTCTGCCCCTGCCTGTACCTCCAGCTGCATTCAAGGTCCTCCTTTTCTCAATTTCTTCAACCTCCCCCCTCCTCTTCCTCCTCAGCATGCTAGGGGTTGAACCCAGGGTTCTGTATAAACTAGGCAAGCACCACACTACTGGGCTACCACACACCCAGTCCTCCTGAAAGTCTTTCTGATCTCACCGCCACCCTGCCAGATGTGAGTCATGACCCTGTGAGTGTCACAGTTCCCTCCTTCCCAGCACACCATCCAACCCTGGAAGGCTGTCCTGCCCCGGGTTCCTATGGCACTGAGAGGGCTGGAACTGGCCGGGTCCATATTCCTATTCTCAGGACCGACCTAAAGCTTAGTTTTAGAAAGTGCCTGGGACAAATTTAGCCAATGAAATGAAAAGCACACTACTGAGCAAGTGATGTTAAGCTGCGTATTTAGCGTATTTGAGGCTGTCCACTCGAATGCAAGGTACTTTGCAACCATATCCCAGAGTCAAACACAGCAGAAGCATCAGGAGGAAAAGGATTGATGGGAGAAGGCAGCTTCATGGCTCTCTGATCCTCTTCCCCAAATCGGGGTCCCCGGCATCCTGCCTACTCCACACTCTCCTTGCACCGCAGGCCCTGGGAGGAATAAAAGCCTCCATCTATTCTTTATGAGCTCAGCAGAGAAATGCTAGAGTTTGCAAAAATTATCTTCTAGGAAATTGAATTGAGGGGATTGGAGAGGTGACTCAGCAGTTAAGAGCAGTTAAGAGCACTTCCAGAGGTCCTGAGTTTGATTTCCAGCAACCACATAGTGGCTCACAACCTTCTGGG
Organism: Ondatra zibethicus; assembly: GCA_004026605.1. Classification (NCBI taxonomy): domain Eukaryota; kingdom Metazoa; phylum Chordata; class Mammalia; order Rodentia; family Cricetidae; genus Ondatra; species Ondatra zibethicus. The sequence continues at coordinate 48,059 of PVIU01008655.1, read as the reverse complement.
ATGAGATCTGGTGCCCTCTTATGGCCGGCAGGCATACATGCAGGCTGAACACTGTATAAATAATAAATAAATCTTTTTAAAAAAAGAAGATATTGAAATGAACCACAGCAACAGAAAGCACAGGACAGGCGGGCCACCTGAGCTCTGGAAGAAGCCTGGCCGGCTTCCAATACTTTGGAGCTCCTACTGAGAGAATCCAGTCCAGTCGGTTCTCTACCTGGGTCTTTCCTGCCCTGCTTGCCAACCTCCCATGTCAACACCATCCATGGGCAGGCAGAGTTTAGGGGTAAGCATTATATGCCTGTCAGCGCAGAGCCCCTTCCTTCACCTTCTGCTCAGGCCGGCAGGTTCCGACCAGATGCCCCTGTTCCCATTGTCATTCACTCACCTTCCCAGCACCCTCAGGCTGGGTCCTGTCTCTCTCAGCCTGATCCAGAGAAAGACCTGTCTTTTACACTTCTTATTACTCAACCAGAACTAAAACCCTGAAAACAGACATTTACTAAGAAATCTAAGCATATTCCCGCTGGGCACGTGAACAAGCCTGGCATGGAAACAGGCAGCTAGCTGGGCATGAGTTCTGGGCTCTGACGAGAAGGCAGAAGGACAGGGCAATGGGCAAGCTTGGCAGGCTCAGGTCGTTAAGCCTGGCTTCCTGTGACCTGCCAAGTGACTCTGTTTCGTGGCCAGCTTCCACTTTGCTCAGCCATGCCCTCCAGTGGCAGGCTCCTCTCTGGCAGTAGCAGGATCTGGCAGGCAGCCAGGTGCCCAAACAGTCCCGATTTACCAGAAGGAACTTGAAGTCTTCTTGCTGACTAACTGGTGTGGGCAGGCGCTCTGGAGTTGGCACATCTGGATTTGAACCTGGGTCTGCCTCTAGTAGCCAGGTGTCTTTGACTGAGGCCTTAGTCCACTGACCCTCAGGCCCTGTCTTTTGAACTAATCTGGAGACCTCTTTCTCACAGGGCCACTGTAAAGATCCAGGATTGAAGGCTGGAAAAACACAGTGTCTAGCCTGTAGCGGTCATTCAGCTACTGATACAGCTGTGCCCAGTTTCCAGGAATTTCACACTGCCAGGAACCTAGTTGTAGCCAGTGCCGTCCCCCCAAGTGCTGTGGGTAATGGCAGTCTCCTCCAGCCCCCTCGCGTTTCCCAGGAAGCCCCAGAAAGTCAGTGGCTATTCCCTGCTCCTGGTCTCTAGAGCTCGGTCCTCGGACCCTTGTCGCAGCCCCCTTCCGCCCAGTCATACCAGTCCAGGGACACCAGTCCGCTGTTCTTCAGTACCAGGAGTACCACTGACGGTGGGGCACCCAGTGGCGCTGCTCCGAAATTGAAGTCCAGCTTCAGAGGAGTGAAGACAGGGGGCGTATGGCTCAAGCTGTGCGGCGGAGAAATGGCTCAGTGCAAGGAGATGGAGACGAGCCAGGGGCTCTAACTCTGGGTGTTCACCCCCAGGTACAAAGTGAGAAGTATGGAATTCAGGGTCAGTGAGGTAGCTCCTTAGTTAGTCCTCAAGTCAATCCTTGCCCTTCCAGGCCCCTAGGAATAGGTAAGAGTTTGCCTCCCCCATCTCTCTTCCACCCCTCCCCCCACCACTCAGCTTCCCTGGAAAGACCTGGTGTTCGAGTGTTGTTGGTAGATGGTCCGTGAACATCTCCAGTCTTTTCTGCCCGACCTCGAGCCTAGCTTACCTGTGCCGGGTAGGCACCTTGTAGGTGAGCTCTGTGAGGGTTGGGTCACGTGCCAAGTAACTATTGAGTGTGTCCAGGGAGAAGAGGTGCCACAGGTGCTTCCGGGTGATGCCTTCAGCACTGCCCATGGAGCAGATGTCCAGGATGGAGAGCAAAGGGTACACAGCTACCAGGGAGACATGGCACAGCTCCTGCGTTTCGCCAGCCACGCTATCTGGGGGCACGAGTGTGGGGGAGAGCAGAGGGTTTAGCTCCCCTGGGGGTAGGCACCGAGCCCTGGCCAGAAGCAGTCCTGAGCACATTTCCAATGGCAGCCGGCTCTTGTCTAGACTTTCTATGTGCTGGGCACGGCCTTACTTTAACACACATCCTGGCATTTAACTTGTACCACTGTTTATTTCCAAACTCATTGCAATAAAGCCTGGTTCATAGATTGCAGAACTGCAGAACTACTCTTTAAGGTATACAATTCAAGCCGGGCGGTGGTGGCGCACGCTTTTAATCCCAACACTTGGGAACTTGGGAGGCAGGGAGGCAGAGGCAGACGGATCTCTGTGAGTTCGAGGCCAGCCTGGTCTACAAGAGCTAGTTCCAGGACAGGCTCCAAAGCTACAGAGAAACCCTGTCTCAAAAAACAAAACAAAACAAAAAGATATACAATTCAGTGGGTTTTATAGATTCACAGGCACACAACCACCACCACCAAGTTTTAGAAAGTTTCTACTGTCTCTCTTGAAAAACTCAATACCAACTAGTCAACGCTTCCCCACCTACCCCTCCCCCACCACCAACGATCACTATTTTGTCGGTGTATTTTATCTATTCTGGATGCCTCAAACATGGAATTATTCAGTGCTTGGTGTTTTCTAACTGGCTTCTCTCACTTAGCACTGTGCTTTCAATGTCCATCAATAAAGTGACATGTTATTACTTCATTCTTTTTTGTGGCCTATGATCATCTCTCTTTTATTAGTGGGGAAACTGGGGCATATTTAGGTAGCACCACACTGCCAGAAAGTGTGCGAGAGTCAGAATCCCATCCCACTGAGTACATATTCTTCTGCTTCCTGTCCCAGGAGCTCCCAGCCAGCGCAGGGGATGACAACTCCATCTCATGGAGGGAGGAGCCAAAGCTTGGCTGAGGATTTATTTGCCTGTGATCTCCACAGAAGACAGCACATTTGCTAGCTCCTGTGTCGCCACAGCTCAGGGACACATGTATAGATACCACACGGACAGACACACTGTACACATCAGATCCCAAAGGCACAGTCCGTCCTGCCCTCACTCGCCATGCCAGTTCGTCTTGAACTCAGCCTCCCTCTAACCCCATATCTCACAGTTTACCTCTTCCCTTCTCCCCTTCCGGTCCCGAATCTCTACTGAGTACCCAGGTACCTCTGTGGGACAGGAGACGGTAGCTAATGGTCCAGGAATACTGGGAACGGTTCTTAGGACAGGCAATCAGATAGATGGTATCCTGGGAATGAGGCGGCATGGTCCCCTCCGACCGGTTGAATTCTAGAGCTTCTGGGAGAAGGTGCAGGGTTTATTAGTGGGCAACTGGACAGAGGTGTCCCGGCCTCCCATGTTCCTCCCCAGATACACTCCCGGGGTCACCACAACACTCCCTGAGAGCAGAGCAGGCTGGGGTGAAAAGAACTATGCATCTCGATGTCATTGGCACCCACCACAGTTACACAGTAGACACGCCAGGGTTTCAGCTGTCTTGCCCGACCCGCACCATATGGACACACAGACACACTTCTCCCTGACCCCAGACCCAGCCCAGGCCTCAGTACCACAGGGGTCATTGTTGAGGCCCTTGGGCCTGTGCTGCTCCAGGACCAGGCGGTAATAGAGGGTGCAGTTGCCATCGTTCAGAAGCACCAAAGCCTTGACCTCCCGGCTATTCACCAGCACGTTCCCAAAGTCCAGCTCCTTTGGCTTTGCCTGAGATCACAGCCAGCCAGCTGCCGGGGGCTTCCCAACCCCTAGCCTTCAGAGCATTCCCCAAGGAAAGACAGATCTACACCTTGTACCCTGCCTTCTTAAGGCTGGGCACCTGGGATTTTCCTTCCCACCCGGGCCCTGGCTCCACCCCTATCAGGGTCTCCACTCACAGAGAGGCATCCGGTAACGCCCATGCCCACCAGCCGAATCCAGTAGTGTATGGTGGCTCGGGGATTGGTCTTTTGGGACTGTCTGGCTTCCCAGACCCACATCCCCACTCGGAACAGGTACTTGGTCTCCTCCAAAGGGCTGAAGATCCATGTCAGCGTCTGGGATCACAGAGGTGATTCACTCTTGCATGCACGTGTCCAGGAAGCCCCCTTCCTGGAGGCCTCTTGGCTGCGGGAGGTCCCATTACCAAAGCTTCACACCACTTCCCATCTGCCCGTTTATCCGCGTGCTGAGTACTTTGCACACACATTATTATCTCATCTCCTGCACCAAAGTTTGTTGTTTTTGGTGCCAATTTGGGTTCCCCTTTTGTACTGATCTGGAACCTCTGGGTGTCTCCTTTCTCACCCCTAGTTGAGAGAGTCACCCAACTAGGTGACATACCTAGGATCAGTCATACAGCTGATCCAAACCACCTGCCAGGAATCTTACTGCTTGGATACCATGAATGATGAAGTTTAGACATGCTGGGACCCTGGCATCACTAATGCGGCATTCAGTCCCAACTCTGCACTCCTAATCTGGATCTTAATTAAATACTCTTCCCCTGAGTCTCAATTTCCTGTAAGATTGGGGTGAGGAAGGTGTTATTAAAACCTACTACACCTCAGGGTAGGGGAAGCGACTACAGATTGCTTATGTAGGTATACATAACAGACCATGAGAACAACAAGTAAGAGATGGCAAAGGTAAGGGCGACAGGTACCCTCTCATCTACCCTTGGCATTGGGGTCCAGGCACTCACAAGGTTCTCATTAGGATGGATGATGCCCTTGGAGGGCTGGACAGCCAGCATCTTTTGGTGCTGCTGAGAGATTCTCCATTCGAACTCCAGGGGCAGCCGTGAGGGGTTGTGAAAGGTGAAGTCGCTGGTGGAGGAACATCCCACCCAGGTAGGCTTGAAGAAGATGCTTTTGCGGGTGTCCAGCTTCAGCTGCAGGGGCTCCTCCCTGCTCTGTATGCTCACTTCCTGAGCCCGGGGAAGGAAGGAAGTTAGGAAGGAAGGATAGTGCCATGACCTTTTGGCTTGTTTGTTTAGGCATAGCTGTGCAGATTTTCACCCTTGTGCGGGGACAGACAAAGCTGCCTTCCAGCTTGAACATAGCAGCTTCTCTCAAAAGCAACTCAAGAAGAACCCAGAGTGAGGTGTGGCGGATCACTCCTGAAATCCCAGCTCTAGGTGAGGCAGGAGGATTGCCTTGAGTCCAAGACCAGTCTGCCCTATATAATGATATACTGTCTTTAAAACACAAACATCAAACTCTCAGGGACCAAGAGAAGATGTATCAGTTTTCATGGGATCGGATATGGGTCTGCTTTCCAACTCTGTCTGGACTGGCTACAAACAGCACTCCACTACCTGAAGTATGAGTCTGGGGTTTCAGCAGAGCCCCCCGGCCCCCGGCCTCAGACTCCATGGCCCCAACGCACCAAGCAGCAGCAGAGTTGTCACGGATGAAGCCCAGGGCTCTCTCCCTACTATTCCTCTTTACTAGAGAAATGTTCCCCAACCCCACCCACAAACTACTTTGGTAGGGACCCTAAAAATATTATGGCCTAAGGACCCAGCCTCCCCATCCCTACCTCCTACCTTGAGATACTGAGGGTAAAAGTTGAATTGCAGGTAGAAAATGTGCTGCTTCCATGAGGTGCCCTTGGGGTACGTGCTGATAAGGAAGACCTGGTGGGCCCCAGAAGCCACAAGGCCTGAAGAGGGCCTCAAGGTAATGTCTGAGCTGCTGTTGGGAGCCAGGCTGAAGGTCAACAGCATGGGGCCTTTGTTGACCAAAAGCAGACTTCTGTAGGAAGGCTCCCCAGAAGACACTGCTGGGAACATCTGGGAGTTGGGGAGAAGAGGGAAAGGGACCCTTCCTCAGGTCTCCACTCCTAGATACACATCCAGGGACACTCAGGTTTGGATGATGTTGTCTCCAAGGAAACCTAAGATCTCTGCACACAGCCCAAACAGCAAAGAAGTCCTGGGAATTAAGGGAGGCTACAGCCTGCTACCAAAGAATACTTCTGTCCTCCAAAGACCTCCACACATAGGGATATAGTGGTCCGTCCCAGGTCCCAGGGAAAGTCAGGCCTGTAAGACCTGTCCTCAAGGTTAGAGGAGGAATTGCTTTTAACTGTGATTTCCAGTTAAACTTTGGAGAATTACTTTCATCCATCCTAATTCAGAAGATTGGAGTACTCTTTCTAGATGATTCTCACTCCGGTGTCAGAGGGGGATCAACCCCAATAGTCCCAGCTCCTAGCCACTTCTTAGCCAACTTGGATATGGCCAGAAGCAGGCTGAAGGCTAAACAGACTACACAACACAAGGCCCATAGTTCCTGCTCCAAGTTCCTACCCCACTGTGCCAGCGAGCTCATGTGAGTCAATACAGAAGCCACACAGGGTGCCACTAGACTGTGGGAAGGCATCAAGTCACACTGTGAGGAGCTGGGCAGGGACCAAAGCAATCAGAGAAGACACCCTTGAGCATCAAGGAGGGCTTTGTTTTAGGGAGGGGTGGCCTTGAAATGGACATTAAGGAGGCTTTGGATTGGCAAGCAGAAGTCTGGCTGGTGGAGAAAGCAGGATGGTCTCATGCCATTGTTCTAAAGTGGTGCCCTTCGCAGAAACAAAATAGCTAGTGAGAAACTGACATAGAGCTAGAACCTGGGAAGGGACAGCAGAACTGGGTTCTGGATACTTGGCCCCAGGTCATGTACTTTTCAGTCCTGTGTCAACCACACCTCCCAGGGCAGACAATATCTCCAAGGTCCATCTGGGAAGTGGTCTAGCAATTCCAACTCTCAGAAGAGTGACGGTGCTCATGCAAGGGTCCAGTCTAGGGCTTAGGAGCCAGCAGGTGCCCAGTGAGCAGGACAAATGAAGGAGTTGGAAAGTGTGGAGGACCAGGTGAAGGTTCCAGATGGAGTGGAGAAGGCTGGTGCCCAATCGCTAAACTGTTCTTATGCTGGGACCAAGGTCCAAGAGCAAGTATTCATTGGCCTAGATCCCTCAGATGGCCAGGATGGACATGGGGATGTATTACGGACATGGGGAGGCCATTAGGAAGTGAAACAGGCTGGGGTCCCTCATCCTGCTCCCACTGTTGTTGGGGCCGTGCTCACCTTGGGTGCATCCAGGGAATACTGGGGGATGTGGTGCTCTAAGGCAGCATAATAACTGTGTCCTCGAGCTCGGACCTTCAGACACCAGGATGGGGCCACTGTGCAGTCCTCCTCAATATTGCTGTAGTTCTGAAGGACCTGCAGGGGCCAGGCCATGAGGAAATTCAGAGCTCAGTCCGACTCTGGAAGACAGTCACCTTGCCCCTCCCTGCCCTGTGCTGCAGGCATCCTGTATTGGGCACCAGAGAGGAGGATGGAGGGAGACTGCGGGGGGGGGACAGCCATGCCCCACCCCTTCTGCTGGAGCCTCTAACTGGCTCTCTGCACACTCTGGGAGGAAAGCAGGCTGAGATGGGAGAGAGCTCTGGCCAATGGGAATATAACACAAGCCACAGATTCTGGCTGAAAGTGCAATTTTGAATGTTTTGGTGGGCACGTTAAAAAAAAATGTGAAATTGATTTCAGTAATATATTTTATTTAACTTAACAGTTCCAAACTCCAATCACGTTATCTTGCAATCATTATAAAAGCTATTATTGAGATATTTTACATTCTTTTCATATTAAATCTATGAAATCTGGGTATATTTGATAATAAGTAATCTCTACTTAGACCACCATATTTCGGGTGTTCACTGGTCATGTCTGACTTTCCTGTCTTACGGACAGCAGAGGTCTGAAGCTGGCACCTGAACGCTCAGCACTGGCCAGCTAGAAGGTAGCATCCTATTCCTACCTGGCTGCCATCCCTCTGCTAATGCATGAGAACGGGAAGTCAAAGGCTCTGCTTTGAGGGTCATACATAGTGGCCTAGGTCTTGGTCTGCATAGGGAGCTCCAGGCAAGCTGAGGCTACACAGTGAGACCCTGTCTCATAAAAGGAAAGGAAGGAAGGAAGGAAGGAAGGAAGGAAGGAAGGAAGGAAAGAAAGAAAGAAAAAGGAAAAGAAAAGGGACTGAGGGTATAGTTTAGTTGGTTGAGTGTTTCCCTATCATGCATCAAGCCTTGGGCTTGGTCCCCAGCACCAAATTGACTGAATGTGGTATTTCATATCTGCAATTTCAGTACTCAGAAAATGGAAGCAGGAAGGCCAGGGGTTCAAGGTCATCCTTGGCTATACAGCAAATTCAAGGCCAGCCTGCACTAGACAAGATCTTCTCTACAAAAACAAAACAAAGCGCCACAGCCATGTTTTGAGGCCGAGGCAGAAAGACAAATGAGTCGAGGCCAGCCCTGACTACATAGTGACAGAAACCCTGTCTGTGAAAAACAGCCAAAAACACAAACTACCAACTAAAAACAGTAATTTCCTTTGGAATACTTCCTTCAAGGACTAGAAGCTCAGGGATTTCCTGTCTAGGTACTAACTAAGTTTTTCCAAAGTGCTTGATCCTAGCTGAGTTCTCCCCTGGGGGGAGGGGAGGGAGGGAGACAAAAGTGGAAACCGGGAGGGCGGAGTCAGGCCATGTGCCTGGGAGGATTGAACCAGCAGAGGGCACTGTCCAGCCAAGGAAAAACAAGAGAAGCCTGTATGGGGAGGATGGGACCTGTGGCCCCCTGTCATCCTTGTGACTAGACTCTGCCTTTCAGGCTCCAGGGAGGGACCTAGTTCCCCCGACTTCTCTGTATGCACATACCTTATAAACAGCAAAGGCTTCTAGCTCCACAGCGTAGAGGCAGTTGGGGGAGGCTGGCTGGAAGTGCAGGCGCAGGGCCGTGGACTTGAGTGGGGGCACATCACTAGTTTCTGGGGTCACCCAGAAAGGGCAGTCAGATCTGCGAGTCCAGACCACGGTGATCTTGCCCTTGGTATGGTTCCTCAGGCACAAGGGAATAGGGTTGGGGGCCTTAGGCCCAGGACAGGCACCGAAGTCCACATCAAAAGGCTCTAGACTGACAGCCGGGGGAAAGACAGCCCGGTCCCTGGTGCCGTCAAAAAAGTACTCCATCATGGGGGGGATTTGGGGGTACTTCGCGGCTGGCAAGTCCTCCAGGTCCTGCACAGGGAGAGACTGGGACAGGGTTCAAATATCATTCCTCTTGCTGCTGACTTCCTTCGGTTCCCTCCTTTCCAGAAAAGACTGCAGGCTCTCCGTGCCAGTCATTCCCAGCTACAGTGGTGTGGGACACAGGCCCTCTCAATGACTGCCAGGGAAGGGACCGGGGACCTGGAGAGAGCAGCCTGCCTCCGCGGGGGCTGAATGTCTGGCACCCCACATACCTCAGTGGGCAACATGAGGGCCCCATTTTCATCCCGTTCCAGCTTTTTCTCTTTTAGCATGGCAGCCAGGATATCAGGAGGGTAAAGCGTCAAGCCCCGAGCCAGGTGTGTTCGGTACCAGGTGAGGTGCTGAGGCCTCAGGATGGCTGGCTTGGTGTTGTCTGAGTGGCAGGTCCCAATCAGGTCCAGAAACAGTGGGTCCTGTGACACCAAAGTCCACATCACATGGTGACATTTGTCCATGTGAGACAGAACATGGGGTAGGTGGTGAGGCAAGGGGATGTGGGGTTGGACACAGGAAAGACGGGAGCAGGGGCTGAAGGTGGTTAGTCAGGAGAGCACCCTGAGAGCTGCCTGCTCGTTGAGGAGACAATGGGACTCCAGAGCAAGCCAAGAGGAGCATCCCAGGCCTGGAGAAAGGATGCTCGCCTGTGGTTTGCCCTTCCCCCCACTTCTCATGGTTCCTGGGCATTCTCCCTGTGTGTCAGTGTCAATCAAGAGCCTACCAGACTAGCATTTAGCTCTGCCCATGATGGGGGTGGAAAAAAAACAGGTTTGTTCTACCCTTTCACTCCAAGGCCTCCCAGAGCTCATGTGGCATTTGTGAGATTTGGGCAGAGAACTCCCTCCCCAGGTAGAGGGGTGCAGCCCAGAGCCCAGTTGGTGAGGATGGGCTACAGCTCAGTCACAATGCTGTCATCATGCCCAGGTACTGCATATCACATGCCCAAGGGGCTGGCTTTGGGTTCTAGCTGGAGTCTTTGCCCTGCACATGCTCCCCTTCCCAGCCTGTTGACAGCAATGGCAGAAGCAGCAGAGCTTAAGGCGACTTGGGCATTCCCACCTGGGTTAGTGAGCTTTCATGCAGCCCTGGCCATGCTCTGCCTCTGAACTATGGCAAAGCGTCTCAATGAGGAGATGGCCCCAGCAGATAGCCTTAGATGTTTTGAAAAGAGGGGGCTGCCCACCAAGCCTTGCCTTAGTTTTATGGCCTCTCCCTTATCCCCATCCTGGTCCCTTCTCCATCACGCACCTGGTGGTGGATGAGACAGGCCACCCTCCGGAAGCAGATGATAGGGTGTGTGGGCTGGTAGGCACAGTGCAGGGTCATTCGGGTCTTGCCTGCCAGGGTTCCAAAGGCAGGCCTGATGCTGAAGACACTCTCCTGGCAGTCAATGTCAAACTGGAAGTGAGCCAAGCAGTCCGACTGGTTCTCAATCCACAGGGTCTGCTCTGGGTGCTCCCCAAGCTGGACCCAGCTGAAGTTGATGCAGTAGTGCTGCAGAGATACTTCAGGACCTAGGAAGAGGAGATGGGGCCTTATGAAAGGACCCTGTCGCCTTGTGTGGGCTGGGGCGACAGCCTCAACAGAGCTCTTGGAAGCGGTCCCACTCCTGGGATGAGGTGCTCCCTAGAGCCAGATGGCCAGGCTGGATAAGGCCCAGGGCCCCCGAAAAATCCTGAGTTCCATCATCACTGTGGAAAGATGGCATCACCAGGTAGCCATAAAGCTTCCCCACATGGCCACCAGGGGACAGCAGACACCTAGGCAGGCAGAGGGACCAGGAAGCAAAGGTCTCTCTGGAGCAGACAAAGAGCTCAAGGGAATGACTCCCTTGACATCCCTAGTGGGATGCTCATGTTCTGAGGGAGTACAGCCTCCTGGGAAGGCCATTACCTTTACAGAGACCAACGACTTGGAGCAGAGTTTGGGATGCACAACCAGAAGGCACAATGGAGAAGTAGTCTATGGCTCTGCTGTCTGAGGTTTTGGGGTGGAAGAACACTGACAGGCATTTCTTCTCTCCTGGGGGCACGATACCTTGGCCCGTGGAGCATGAGAAGGCATGGTCTTTGGCCAGCGTGTCTTCAGACATTTCAATCTTGAAGGGGGCGTTAACCTGTAGGGTCAGGGGTTGCGGGGAGGAAAGGGTCTAGTCACAAGTTTGGGCAGGGCAGCCTGTACATCATACTGAGGAAGCCACGTGAGGGGTGGGGACAACAGGTATCCAGCCTGGCCTGTGTGAGTGTCGGGTAACACTAGGAGAAATGGGCCAAGCTGTGTGTCCCATCATAAGGCTGCCCAAAGTGGCGGCGGGGCGGGGGGGGGCGGCGCATCTTTTTCTTCTCCCAAAGGTAGTATGAGGGTTAGCCTTAGGGGTCCGACACTCAGGGGTCTACAGGGCACCTGAACCCAGCCTCAGCTGACAAGAGAGAGAGGAACACTGGCTGATGGCTGTTGATATACATGTGTGTCCCGTGTTTCTGTCAATAGACACAACTGTGCAAGGCTTTGGGTTTGAGGGGAGAGGGAAGAGAGGATAGGTTACAAGCATACCGAGGCTGGGGGGTCCCTGAGCCCTGCCCATTCCCGCTTGCCCCCCCTCCCCAGTGCACACCACGGATGGATTGTACAGCCTGATCTGCCGCTCCACGGTGCAGCCCACAGCCACAGAGCCGAAGTGCAGCACCTTCTGGAAGCCCTCTGCATCCTGGTCCTTCGCCTGCTTGTGCTTTATGCTCACCAGCAGCTGTGCACATTTAGCTGGGGCAGAGATGGGGGGTGTCTTGAGGGGACCCCCTCAGGGCCTCTATAGCCCCAGCTGAACAGTTCCTATAAGGCATATGTCCTTGTCCCCTGCCCACCACCGGGAGGGACTGTCTGTGACTTGATAGAAGGCTGAGCCTAGGGCAGGTGAAGGGACTTGTGGGGCACACTGAGGTCTAGACCCAGTGAGGGCTATGGGGTCTCTGGGGACAGATGGGAAGGCAGGTTTACCTGCAGCCTGGATCTGTATGCTGTTCTTCTGCTTGGTGCCCTTTCCATACCAGCACAATGCCTCGACTTCATGGATGACAGCTATGAGGGGCTCAAAGGTCACTTTGATTCTACAACCCAGGCCTGGCTCCAATAACCCCGTGGTGGGAAGTATCTGGAATGGGTTTGGGACTTCCCAGGTGAAGAAGGTGGGCAGGTCCCTAAGAGTGAGGGGGTAGGTCAGGTCCTGGGGTTCTGCCCCCTCGGGCATGAGCTTGTCTCCTCTGCTCCCTACAGCTCTCCTCCCAGAGACTGCCATTTCCCTTTGCCCTTCCTCCTCACCCCACATTGTTCAGACAGAACCACGTCTCCACTGTGTCCCCAATGGCACATATGGGCAGTTGCAGAGATGTTGGGCAGACTAGCTTGTGGCAGGGCAAGGTAGCCTTCAGAGACACACAGAACACCCCTTCTTCTTTCTCAAGCCACAGCTGGTCTGTGTATTCCTTCTGCAGGACAGGAGGCAGAGGCAGTCAGCATTGAGAGAGCAAGCGAGTGAGTGGTACCCAGGTAAAACTCGGCATCATCCATCCCACCCTGGCTAAGCCATTCCTCCAATAATCCCCAGCAAGTGCGCTGGGCTGTAGTCTGCCATGTCAGAACTTCCTGGACTCTTATGTTGCCTTGGCCTCCGAGAGAAAAGGTCCACTTTTGCGGGAATCAAGGAATCCCAAAAAGACAGATACAACAGCATACCCCTGTAATTGCGGCTGTTTGGCGTGGCCACGGGAGGATCACTTGAGCCTAGAGGTTTCAGCGTAATCTGGGCCACATTGTGAGACTATCATTCAATGTAATGATCCTCAAAGACAAAAGTTTCACAAAAAAAATTCTGAGGAAGTTTTTGCAGGATCAAGAGGCTAAGGAATCTAGAGCTTGCTGGTGATAATTACAGCCTTTATGACCCCATACCTAATGGGGAACACCCTTTAGGAGTCTTCCTAAGCTGTATATTTTGTTTGGTTGGTTGGTTGATTGGTTGATTTTTTTTTTCCTGAGACAGGATCTCATTTTGGCTGGCTTGAATTTGTTATGTAGACCAGGATGGCCTTACACCCAGATAAAACCACCTGCCTGTTTCCCAAATGCGGGATGTACAGGTGTGTGGGGAAATCCCTGCTGCTCAGACAGCCCTCCCACCTGAGGTCTCTGTTCTCTTGCCCCTTCCCACACTGCATTGCTGCTCTGGCAGGCCTTACCTCTTCCAGAGGTCGGAAGGTGATGGGGAGTGGGAGGGTTATGCCTGGGCTCAGGAAGATGGGCTGAGGGGTGATGGTGAAGAAGAACTTGGTCTTGGGAGGCCTGCAGAGAAGAGCCAGGTGATGGGCGTGTCAGAGCAGGGCTCAGAGCCACCAGAAGTCGGAGCTGGAAGATCTAGGAAGCTCAATAGGGGGCCAGATTGCAAGGGGACCTAACCTCTTCCTTTTATTTTTATTTATTTATTTTTGGTTTTTCAACACAGGGTTTCTATGTTGCTTTGGAGCCTGTCCTGGAACTTGCTCTGGAGACTTTTTATTCTTTTATTTTTTGAGACAGGTAGCACAGACTGGCCTCAAACTCACTACAGGGAGCCTTGAATTCCCGATCCTGCAGGTATGTGTCCCCAGAGCGGGCTCCCTACTCCTCCTACTCCTACAGGCCTTCATATTGAGACCTGTGTCTCTGCTGAAGATGATGGTCATGGGGAGGTAGGGATAGGCTGTCCTGATTTAACAGGGGCCCAGCAGGGTAGTACGGGAGCAGCAGACTCTCAGCATGTAAGAAAGAACATGATGGTGATAACGATTTCACCTGGTCGGGTAAGTGTAGGTGGGACAAACACATCCACAGGAAAATGCAACTGATAAAACCAACCGAGAATTATACAGTGAACTTTATGGTCAGCCTACCCTAAACCATGGGGTAGGCGTAATGTTCCTGTAAAGAAAGGACCAGAGCAGAAGGATTCATAGCAAGTCCCACCTAGCATTAGAGGAAAGACAATTCCAGTTTTCTGTTTGTTTGTTTGTTTGGTTGGTTGGTTTTCAATGTATGATTGCTCTGTCTGTATGTATGCCTACATGTCAGAAGAGGGCATCAGATCCAACTATAGATGGTTGTGAGCCACCGTGTGGTTGCTAGGAATTGAACTCAGAACCTCTCGAAGAGTAGCCAGTGCTCTTAATGGCTGATCCATCTCTCCAGCCCGACAGTTTCAGTTTTAACCACTTTCAGATAATATAGAAACAGTCCCAACGCAGTCTTTGAAACAACCATATGTAATTACTAAATCCTGACATAGGCAGAAAGAAAACTACAAACTAATTTCAGAAACAAAATATTAGTAAAAAAAAGTATAATATTGGAATTATCCAGAAATAATGCAGAAAGTCAGTTGATATAACTGATATATAAAAATAGGGAAAAGACAAAACAAATAATATCTCAATTAAAAAATGTTAGGTGTTGGAGAGATGGCTCAGTGGTTAAGATCACTTGCTGCTCCTCCGCAGGACCCAAATTTGGTTCCCAGCACCCACATGGTAGCTCATAAGTTCATCTAACTTCAATTCTAGGAGATTCAACACCCTCTTCTGGCCTGAGGGTCACCCATACACATATGCATGTACGCACATGCAGACATACACATATATGCACATAAATAAAAATAAATCTTAAAAACAACTTTTAAAAATGTTAGAAAGCCTAGCCAGCTGGTGCTTCATCTCTGTAAGGGAGGATGGCCACGAGTCTAGGCCAGCCTGGTCTATGTAGTGAGTTCTTTGTCAGGCAGGGATATATAGTAAGAACCTAGCTCAAAGCAAACAAAAAATCGACAGTCTTCAAAAAACTATCAACAAACAAAAAATGAAAACAACTTTAAGCACATCACATACAGCTGGGCACAGTGACACAAGCTAACAATCCCAGAACTTGAGAACCAGATGTAAGAAGACTCAGTACTGTAGTGTGTAATACCCCAAACTGATTTTTATAATCAGTCAAATCCCATTATCACACACAAAAGATAGGTATGTGAGTATGTGTACTGAGCTGATTTTAAGAACATTCAAAGGGATAAGAACAACAATCAATCTTGGGAAGGTGGAGGATTTACACAACCAGATATCAAGTTTACTGTAAATTCAACTAATTAATTCAGGCTGCAACAATTAAGCCCAGGATTACTAGTAGATCAGGAACACAGAGTAGACCCCAGCTATACATCAACACATCAACAGTCACCATATGTCAGTGGCAAGGAGACCGTCAACTGGCATGCATCAGCTTCAATAAATGGTGCTGAGGAAACTGGACACACAGTGGAGGAAATATATCATCAAACCATTCACAAAAAGAAGTTCCATAGAGGTAAAAGAACAATTCGAAGTCTCTTTAGAAAAATACTCCAGGGGAATAGCTTCACGACCTGGAGGCATATACAGTAAGACAAATCAAGTTTTTTTAAAAAAGGGTTTCAAAAGCATATCATACCCTTTCATTTAAAGTTCATAAGGTAAACTAAACTGTATCATTTAAGGATGCCAACATGCATGGCAAATCCATTTGGCAACAGCAAGGAAGTATTACAACAGGAGGCAGGATGGTTCTCTGTGGGAAGGAAGTTCCCATAATGTGGGCTCCTGCTAGATATTGCTTCTGGGATCCTTCACACTGCATGTTTTGAATGTTCTTCGGAACTGGTGAGCTTTGTTGTTGTTGTTGTTGTTTTTGCTTTTTTTTTGTTTTTGTTTTTCAAAACAGGGTTTCTCTGTGGCTTTGGAGCCTGTCCTGGAACTAGCTCTTGTAGACCAGGCTGGCCTCGAACTCACAGAGATCCGCCTGCCTCTGCACCCCGAGTGCTGGGATTAAAGGCGTGCGCCACACTGCCTGGCAGAACTGGTGAAATTTTAAAGGTTGTTTTGTTTTCTTTTTAAAGAGAACCCACTTTGGGGGCTTGAGGGATCAGGTTCCGGGTCCCTCGTTCCGGTACCTGTACTTTATCTTCTGGATTTTCAAGGAGAGATTTTTCAGAACCAGGTTCCTTGTGGTCTCCTTGCCCAGCTCCCAGCCTTTCCACTGCAGCTCCTCGGCAACCTCGATGCCCCAGACCACCCTCTTCCTCACGTCATTTTGTCTCTTGGTGATGCATATTTTCCTGGTCGGGGGACTTGCTAGCTGTTCAGGCGGCAGGAAAAGGGGAAGAGGCAAAGCCAATCAGCGGGAATAGGAGGCTAAGACTCAGAAAACAGATAAGATGCCCCATTTCTACCCTGCTTTTAGCACTTAAGGGATGATGTCATCTCTTACTCTGGGGTGTGGACTAGCGAGAAAATGGAGTCCAGCATCATCACATCCAAAGTCACTGCAACTGTTTGGTCATAGAAGTCCCAGCAATGAGGCCTTACCTGAGCTGCCCTGTCCAGGTTTGCAGATGGAGGTCTTGGCTGCTGGGTTCTGTCCCTTGGGCACCCTCAGGCACCTCTTCCTCGGGAGCCTTCGCCTCCTTCCCTTTCTCAACCTGCCCTGGTTCCCAGAAGCCTTTCCTAGCCAGAATCATCTGCCCCAGGCATTTCCCCAGAATGCAGGGCATTCCACAGCTCCTTCATCAGACCTTCAGCTGGCTAATGGAGCAGAAGAAAGAGCCAAGTGGCCTGTGACCAACTCCCACCAAGCCCTCCTAGGCCAGCTTAAGTTCTGCTTAAGACTCAGTGTGCCAGTGTTTCCCTGACTATAACAGAAAAAAAAACAAACACATCACTTCTTTCATTGATCCACATCACTTATCTAGCTGAGGAGGGAAGGAGACTGAACCCCTTAGATAGTAAAGCGGAGGACGGGCAAACTGGACACCTCTTCCTGCCATGGTCATTGCCATGGACACTCAACTCACTGCCTTTTTATCTCTGACCAGTTATTATTTGTTTGTTGTTACATAACACAAGATGGGGTCATTCATTCAGCAAATATTTGTTGATTGCCATGTGCCAGGCACTGTGCGAGGTGCTTGGACTAGAATGGTGAAGAAGACATACAAATCCCTTCTCTCTGGAAATTACACTCTCAGTTTCAATATTTACTAAGAGCATTGGATGGCCAATATATTTTCTTTCCCTGATTGCCTATGGAGGAGGAGTAATCTCTTATCAAAATCAGTAGTGCATCAGACAGGATTCGACCGGAAATAAGAAGCCACTCTAGTGCTCAGTCAGGGGGCTCAGGCTCAGGGGACAAACTGGGGAACTGAGTTTGCTTACTGGGCAAACATGAGGAACTGGGTTCCAATCCCCAGCACGCATGTAAAAGTTGATTGCAGTGGTATGTGCCTGTAACCCTAGTACTGGGGAGGGGTGAGGGCTGGGGATTTGGAGACAGGCAGATCCCAGGGCTAGACAGTCTAGCCAAACTGACAAGCCCTGGGTTCAGTGAGAGAACCTCTCAAAATGTAAGGTGTTGAGTGAGAGGGGAAGACACCTGATAGTAACTCTGGCTTCCACATGAGCCCACATAGAGAAGTACACACACACACACACACACACACACACACACACTACTAATACAATACATAGTCAAGGACAGTGAAAGAAACCTCAGGTTATCAACATCAATAAATGCTCAGCAGGATTGGAGAGAGAGCTCAGACATTAACAGCCCTTGCTGCTCTGGCAGAGGACCGAGTCAGTTCCCAGCACCTGCCTGTACTCTAGTCTCCATCTTGGAGGGTGTGTGCCGGAGTGTGTATGGGATAGTCAGTCCCTCAGATTCTCACCCTGCTGTCCCGTCACAACGCCCCACATGGTCTTGCCATGCTTGATCCACCATCCTGAGCAGATGCTCACCTGGGTAGTGACACTGCTGCTTGCCAGGGTGCTGGCACTCAGGAATGATCCATCGTTCATAGTGTTCACAGTGTAGTCTCCGCTGTCTCTGGGCCTCATGGTGTGGCTGGAGTTTGCCTGGATGAGCATCTAGCCAAGCCAGAAATTCCCACCAGATCCACATACGAATCCAGAGCTGGGAGGGCAGCAGAGGAAGAAACGTGAAGAAGAGGGTTGAGGGAGGAGACTCACCAGAGTCGAGAAGGAGGAGAGGTGTGATCTTTATTCTGACAAGCGCTCTAAGGCACCATGAGAAGTGAGGCCGGACACAAGGTCCAGAGCTTTGCTCAGTGACCTGAGGTACCACTCAAGGGACCACCTGCAAGGGTTCTGGGATAAGGTTCGTGCGGCCATGTTCTTCCATGGCCACACGTGACATTACCCAGTGTTTTAGCTTGCCTTCTGCTACTGCAATAGACACCATGACCAAAGAGCAACTTAGAAAGGAAAGGGTTCATTTTATCTCACAACTCCCAGGAAAGTCAGGGCAGGAAGTTAAGGCAGGAATCTGGAGGCAAGACCTGAAGCAGGAACAATAGAGGGACACTGTTTACTGGCTTGCTCTCCATGGTTTACTCACCTTACTGGTTAGTTAGTTTGTTTTTTAGACATAGCCTCACTCTGAAGCTCTGGCTGGCTAGGAAATTGCTATGTAGACCAGGCTGGACTTGAGCTCTCAGAGATCTGCCTGCCTCTGTCTCCCCAGGGATTAAAAGAGTGGGCTTCCATACTAAGCAGTATATCTTATTTCTAAGATTTTTATTTTTGGCTGGCTGGTGGTGGTGCACACCCTTAATTCCAGCGCTTGAGAGGCAGAGGCAGGCGGATCTCTGTGAGTCTAAGGCCAGCCTGGGCTACATAGCTAGTTCTAGGACAACCAAGGATACAGAAGAAACCCTCTCTCAAAAAAAAATAAATAAAAAGATTTTTATCTTTATGTGTGTGTGTGTGTGTGTGTGTGTGTGTGTGTGTGTGTGTGTGCGTGCCATGTGCATACCGGTACTGGTGGAAGTCAGGGGTGGGTATCCCATCTCCTGGATCTGGTGTTATAGGCATTTGTGAGCCACCTAATATGTGTGTATTGGGAACTGAATTCTTAACCACTGAACCATCTCTCCAGCCCAGGGCATTTTATGTTCAGGTTCTTAATTCAGACCATGCAAATTTCAAAATGCTCAATAGTTACAATTGGCTAGTGGCTACCACACTGGACAGCAAAGCCGGAATACTTATTTTGAACATACCTGTATATTTCACACTGTTCAGTACCCTCTTCACTTCTTTAAATAACAATATCAATATCTAAAATAGTATCAATTTGGGGTGGCCATCTACTGAGAGCTGATGAGTCAGGCAGTATTGATTGCAAGAGTTTCAACAGGTATTTTAACCCTTAAAACTGTTTACGATTACATATCACTTGCTTCCCCCACTTTTTTTTTTTTTTGAGACGAGGTTTCTCTGTATAACCCTGGCACTTGCTCTGTAGACCAGGCTGGCCTCAGACTCAGAGATCTGCCTGCCTCTGACTCCAGAGTGCTGGGATTAAAGGAGTGCATCACTGACTGACTGTGACTTGCCTCTTATTTAACCTAAAAGTCTCCCTCTTCAAGTTGGTGGTTAAGTGCCTCGCGCTATAATGTATTCAGATTCAACAATCTCATGATCACCTTTGCAAGTTTACACACTTCCTGCAGACACACCGGAAAGTCTCTGTTGACTCATGTGTTCACAGAGGATTCCCCAGCAGCTGGGGAAACAATCTCTGTGCCTGCCTTCATCCCATCCATTCATTTACAGAGCATTTACTGAACGCTTACCACATAGCCTGCACTCTGCTAGACATGGGACAAAACAAGGAAGTTCCTATCTCCAGCTGTAAAGTGGGTGTTCATTCAGTCGGGATCCAAGAAATGCAAGCTGGGTGTGGGGAGCAGAGTTGTTCCTTTTCTGGCACCCCGTTCCCTGATCTCTCAAACATCAGGAGCATCAATAGACAGTTCCTGCCTCAACTCTCTGAAAGTCCCTGCACAACAACACACCAATCTATCTCTGAAAGGCTAGAGAAGAGCTGAATGGAAATTGGGTAGAAAAGTGGTTCTTCGGGTAGTGAGCACGGAGCCTATTGGGGACAAATGAGGTCATTTTCAACATTTCGCAGTGAAAAGACGGTGCCGTTGTGGGGATTTTGTTGTTTGGCTTTTTTGCTTTTGTTTTAAACCAAATTTCTAGTTTCAAAGTGGGGGAAACGATATTATCAGCTTCTTTTATTTTCTCAATTTCCGATCTTAAAATTTTTCAGAATGACCGGCGGAAAAACGGGGATGGAAGGGTGGGTGTTGCCAAGTATATAGTTTGGGAAGAAATGGGCAAAACGAAGGAAACAAAATATATTTAGAGGGTTTCTCCAGGTCTCCCTGATCCCGCATCTAATTAATCTCGCCCACGACGAAAAGGCTTCCTAAAGACCCGCCGAGATTTTCTGGAGAAAGGGGTCTCGGTACAGTTACATTCCTTTACACTTACTTCTCTCCGCTGGGCTCCAACGTTCAGAACTCACGTTGCCGCCATGCTGACATCTCCATAGATACAGGACGCAAGGGACACAGCGTCTCCTGGTATCCAAGGGCGACGACGGCAACCCAAAAGAGTCAAGGTTCAGAGAAAGCAAACGAGCGCACTTTTTTCCTTTTCATTTCTTTCCTTTATTTTCCCTTTTTTCTTTTCTTCCTCCTTTTCATCTTTTTCTTTTCTTTTTCTTTTTTCTATTCTCTTTCTTTTCCTTCTCATTTTTCTTCTTTTTTTGGTGATGGGTATCAATTAAATCTTTGAGTATCACTAAGCTACACCCCAACTCACTGCTGCCCAAGTTTAATCTCCCTAATGTTCAGTCTTGACCCTCAGACTTTCCCTGCTGTGATCTTCTAGTCCCGACAAAGTAAAAGTGTTTCTCCTAATTTTCAGGATGTCCTGACAATCATTACTTTAGTTGACATCCATATTCATATGTTATTGTTGGGCTCAGTACCCGAATGGGAGTCATTCCTAATCTCTTGGGATAGACATTGTTGCTCATAGGGAGCATCATTTCCTATGACCACAACTGTTTGATTGAAAACAGTCCCTGGTTATTTCTTACTGCAGAGTAATTTGTAAATGTGTTCCTTCTGCTGGGAAAGAGAATGTCTTGGGCATTTTCTTCCAGGGTGTCTTTTGGTCCAAGATCAAGGTGAATTAACTCGTTTGAAGAGAGACAAAAGTTAATGTATGAAGACATTCTTACATAGAGTAGGGATTTTTGGAAGCTCGATTGTGCATTGGTGTGCACGCTGGGAGAAAGATCTCACTGGGTGAAGACTCCGTAGACAAAGCTGAGAATCTCAAAGTTCATTCTTTGGCAATTAAACATGTTTTACTGCCTGAACAGTGAACCCACTTCTTCTCAGAATGAAAAGGGTGTGGTATAGTTATAGAGGGAGAGCCTAGACAGCTGGAGGCAAACCCAGAAAATAAACTAGTAGTTAGGAGGATGGGGCTTCACTTATGTAAGGTGGAAGACGGACTGGAGTGGCAAAGTGACCTGAGTTGGCTTGGGAGATCACATGACCAGAGGAGAGAGGAGTGCTGGAAGGGCAGGCCAGAAGGTCAGTTAAGTCTGCCAGTCCGATGAAACCTGGAGTTTTCTTGGGATTAAGGAATGTGGAACTCAGTGAGTGTTTCACTGGTTTTAACGGGATTCTCAGAATAAAAAGCCTGTACTTTGGACATGGTGAAGTTGATGCTGTTTGGAGTTCCTATAATGATTTCTTTTTTGTTTTTCCTCAAGTTCTTTTTTAATCAACCTGACTCAGCTGGACTTTATGGATCAAAAAAAAGGGGGGGGACCTTTTCATACTTAAGCCAGAAAGAAATCCAGAGCACTGACCCTTGAAGCAGGATTTGGTGGGGACCTTAGGAACCCCAATAAGGAAAAGCTGGTGGTGAAGTCAGACTTCTTCCAAGCCATGTGTCCTTCAGTCTCCATCCATGAGAAACTTCTTCCCAGAATCTCATCTGTTTATAACTTGGTGAATTCTGAGCTGGGATGAAGAAAGGACAGAGTCTCTTGTCATCAGGCCCTGTGGCCTGTGTTTCTATGGAATTTTAACTGCCCCCTACAAGCTCTGCAGAGTGACCTCAACTGATGTGGGGACTCCCAAGGAGAGGTCCCCGCCTACCGGACTTTGCTCAGCAAGGTGAATAACCTCCAGGTATGGTTGGGCTCTGGGCGTGAGTGGAGGGAAGCGGAAGCTGGACTTGTCTTGGAAGTCCCCTTCTCGGAGCTCAGAGTCTCTGGAAGATAATAGGTGCTGGATCCCAGGGGTCACGCGCTCCCCAGGCCCACAGACACAGGTTCTGTTTGTTTCAAGGCTGTGAATGAAAGTGAATGATGATTCAGGAAACTGATAAGGACCAAAATGGTGGAAAAAGAATGTGTGGGAGACCTGAAATCTTTGTCTGAAACCTGGGGTTGGGGGGCCAAAGCACATTTAGCAAGTTGGACTTCACTGCGTGCACAATATCCATATGCCAAGCTTGCTTTCTAACCACCTCCCCCTGGAATAGAGAAGATTCTGGACTGGGAAATCAGACAGGCCTGGGATTAACCTTTGTTATTTTCTGGCTGTAAAGCTTTGAAAAAGTCACATGATCTCTCTGAGCCTCAATTTCCTTATCTATTTGTTGTGAATAATTTTTTTTCTCTTTTGTTTGTAGAAACAGGTTCTTGTTTTGTAGACCAGGCCTACCTCTGCATCAGCCTCCAGGGTTCTAGGCATTTGACCACAAAGACTTTGTTGATTAACTTTCAAAGCACAGTGTGAAGATTGATTAAGTATGTGAAAACAATGAACGAACACTTTCTCCTCACCCCTCTGATCTCCATAAATGAGCCACCCAGCTCTCTGCACACCTTCTTTCTTTCTCTCTCTCTCTCTCTTCTTTCTTTCCTTCCTCCTTCTTTCCTTCCTTTCTTTCTTTTTTTGCTTCTTTCTTTCTTCTTACTTATATTTTCATTTTTTTTCGAGACAGGGTTTCTCTATGCAACAGCCCTGGCTGTCCTGGAACTCACTTTGTAGACCAGGCTGGCCTTGAACCCACAGAGATCCGCCTACCTCTGCATCCTGAGTGCTGGAATTAAAGGCGTGCACCACCATGCCTGGCCTCACTTTTCCTCTCTACCAGCCTCGGCTTCTCTGCAGTGCATTTTCTCCTTTCCACATTCCCCTCCTCTGTTTCTTTAGGACACAGGCTGTTTCGCTATGCTGAGGTAGGCAAAGCCAGACATGGGTACCTAAGTGCCGGGAGATGCTGACCAGTGGACAAGTCCACCCAGCCCTTACAGATGAAAGGGCCGCACTTCCAAAGCCGAGGGGGTTGGAGGCTAATGTATTAGTTACATTTCTCACCATTGTGACAAAACACCTAATAGACGGGATTTAAAGGAGGAAGAATTTGTTTGGGCTCAAGATTTGAGAGGGTGTGGCCCAGCATGGCGGGGAAGGCAGGGCATAGTTCATGGCAGGGGGGCATGTGTCTGGGACTCCTCACAACTTGACATATCAGGAAGCAAAGAAGGGGTCATGCTAGTGCTACACTCTTCTGGGCTTCTTCTTTCCCCTCTTTATTCAGGCTGGACCTCCAGCTCACAGGACGGTATCGCCCACATTCAGAGTGAGTCCTTCCTACTCAGTTAATCTCTCTGTAAACACCCTCATAGACATGCCCAGAGGTGTGTCTCCTAGAGGAATCAGTCAAGCTGACAATGAGGATTAACCATTATGGCTGTCATATGATAAGAGAATTCAAAAGAAAGAGTTTCGACCTGTTTAGGACTAACTTGAGGGTTTCTGGCTTTCCTAGGCAGACCTCATCTCCTCCTAGACAGCTTTGTCCCCTCCACCTATCCTTTAAACTGCCACAGAGTAGAAAGTCACATAGGCAAGAGTAAGGGAATAGGGGCAAAAAATCAATCCCATGATATTTTTTTAAAAAGATTTACTTATTTATTATGCATACAGTGTTCTGTTTGCATGCATGCCTACAAGCCAGAAGAGGTGCCAGATCTCATTACAGATGGTTATAAGTCACCATGTGGTTGCTGGGAATTGAACTCAGGATATCTGAAAGAGCAGCCAGTTCTCTTAAATGCCGAGCCATCTCTCCAGTCCCTCATCTTAAAAACATTTAAACTTTCCAGGTGGTGGTGGCACATGCCTTTAATCCCAGTACTTGGGAGGCAGAGGCAGGCAGATCTCTGTGAGTTTAAGGCCAGCCTGATCTACAGAGCAAGTTCCAGGACAGGCTCTGAATCTACAGAGAAATCCTATCATGAATTCCTCCCCCTAAAGAAAAGAAAAAGAAAAAATCAAGCTCAAGTCCTGGTTCCATCTTTCTCTTTGATTTTGGGGGGTTTTCTTGTTTGGTTGGTTTTTGTTTGTTTTTGAAACAGGGTTTCTCTGTGTAGCCCTTGTTGTCCAGGAGCTCACTCTGTAGACCAAGCTAGCCTTGAACACAGAGATGCACCTGCCTCTGTTATCTAAGTACCGGGAATAAAGGCACACACCACCACTGCTTGGCTGGCTCCATCTTTCAACAGCTGAACAATGTCAGACAGATTGTAAAGCCTCTCTTTGCTCGCCTGTAAAACTGGAACAAGTGGGAGTTGTATTCAAAATTCTTAACACACGGTAAGGTGTAGGCACTGGATTTCACAGAAGAAGCACTGTCTTTAGCCAGAACAGTGTCCTAGAGCCCACATTGTGCCAGGTCTTGACCCTTAATTCTTGAGAAAGTCTGGGCATGTGGGAGGAAGACAGGGAGGCCAAGCTTGGTGGGGAGTTCAGTCAATGGCCAGTAAAGCTATACTATATTAGTTTCAACTCAGTCTTGGGCACAAATTCTTACCTTACCAGCCAGCAACTGTATACCAAGGACTTTATTTCAACATGAAGTTCCTCAAATCTAAGCGATGGGATTGAATTCATATTTAGTTTGATGAGCCCAGGCTCCTTCCTAAACACTCCACTCTACTGCCCTCTTAAGGATACCGTTTTTCAGTTCATTTTATGCTTTGGGGACTTGGAGTTAGGAAAGAGAAGCTAGGAAGCAGAAGGAAAGAGGAAGGGGGGTGGCCAGGACTACTGGAGCTGTCCGTGGTGCTAGTGCCTCAAGTAAGCGTGGAACCAGGAGAAGACCCTGTGGGCGAAAAGGGGAGACGTTAAATGTGAAAGGCCCTCTGCCAAGGATGAGGATCAATAAGTGGAGACCTTAGATTTGAGAGACTTCATGCTGCAATAAAGACAGGACAGCTGGCTTCCTTTGAACGTGAAAGTCCTCTTGGGCCAAGATGGGAAAAGAGCTTGCTTGTGATTGGTCCACAAGATTCTGCCTTCATTAGATTTTTTTTTTAACCACGCCAGTTTGCATTATTGATGCTGTTAACCTTGATTTCTTTGTTAAAGTGGTGTTTGCCAGAATTTTCCAGTATAAAGTTGTGATTTTATCTATGTGGTAATGGTGCATGCCTTTAATCCCAGCCTTTGGGATGCAGAGGCAGAGGCAGGTGGATTTCTGTGAGTTTGAGGCCATCTGGTCTGCAGATTGAGTTTTAGGACAGTCAGGATTATACAGACAAGCCCTGTCTTAAAAAGTCAGAGTGAGAGAGAGAGAGAGAGAGAGAGAGAGAGAGAGAGAGAGAGAGAGATTAAAACTGGAACTGGGTGGGCAAGATTGCTCAGTGGTTAAACACTTGCTGTACAAGTCTGGCAATCTGAGTTCAATGCCCGGAACCACAGTAGAATGATGTCCCCGATGACACACTCCCATGGCTGACAGTTGCTGCAGTCTGTTGATGAAGAGCTTTGTTAGGCCATGAACCGAACACCCAGATCTAGGTAGAACTAGAAAGAAGCTGCACAGTCATTCCATACTTGTTAGAAGTTACTTAGCTTCAGACCAGCCCCTGCCTTTCCTGAGGATGGGGAAGAACAAAGACATTGTGAATGTATTTTAAGCACCCCATACCTTATCTTGGGTTCTCCCACAGCATTAAGTCATTCCTCCTCAGGGGCCACCTTTCTCTAACAGGGTTATGCCCACTCCTGGACTCATCAGGTCCTTTAGTTTGTGACTAGGAGTACCTTCTTCTCATACTCCTAAGATGGATGCGTCAATCCACCTCCCTAGCTTTCTACTGCAGGAAGCCTCTGATCTCGGCTCTGCTATTGCATTTGGGAAAACAACTTCACCTCTCTGGGCCTTTGTTTCTTCGTGTGCAAAGGAGGAAGTAGCAATATCCTCACTTGGTGTTTAGGGCTAGAAGCAGGGATGTGAATTGCACGTCTAGCACACTTGACCTTTGGGAAGAGTTCCTGATTTAAAGAAGTGAACACAAACAAGGTGTTTTTGCTTTGGGAACCTAATTTTATTCATCTCTGAAACAGGTATACTAATTCCCCTATTCTACCTCCCCGTGGGATGACAGAGGTGTTTCTAAAGGGGCTGCAGATAGGGCTACCCCAGAGGATAAACACACCCTAACTCGAACAGAAAGGCCCCCGCACCTCTGCCCATCCTGAGTAAGCTGCGTGTGTACGTGCGTGCGAGGCAGTGGGTGTGGCTCAAAGCAGTGCAGCACATGGGGCTGGGCTGCTATCTACCCAAAGAGGCCTTATCAGATCCAGGCTAGCCAGGTTCAACCTGAGAAACAAAGAGGCTTTGAGAAGCTGACTGGGGTGTGGGATGTGGGGCTGAGCCCTAGTAGGTGCAGCCATCCAGAGGCCGGAGGGCATGGAGTGGTGGGAGCTGTCACCATTGAGAGGCTTATCTGGACAGGGGCACCCTATGGAGTGAGAAAGAGGGCTTGTGTTCTCCCTTATAGACCTCTGTTGCCAGGATCAGTCCTCTTTGGGAAGCTGTGCTGAGCATTCACATAGGATGTTAACCCTGCCACAGTTCCCAGTTCTCAGCCCACATCCTGGTCTCCCTTTAGCTCAGACCCCAGCACAGATGGGGGGTGGGTACCTAGTTGCACTGAGCCTCTCTCACCGAGGGTAGTCTTCCCAGGCAGCTCTAGAGACCCCACACCTAAGAAGTTATCTAATTTTGTTTTCTGAACCCCGACACTCCAGATCTCACTATCTCCAGGTCTCCCCCGGGACATGTGGACTTGAACCTAGGGACAGAGGGATAATCTGAGTGCCTTCTCTATGCACTCTCAAGGTATGAGAGTGCCATGGTTTAATTTCAAAATTCATGTGTTATAAAATAACTCTCAGTATATCTGCATCGAGAGATAGGACCTGTAAAAGTGATAAGATGGGGGGGGGCTCCACTCCTGTGTGTGCATAAATACCAATATCCTGGAGATGAGTTAACCATTGCCAAGTGAATCCACATGAGATGATGTGTTTTCTTTCCCTGCTTCATTTAGCTCTCTTAGCATATTATGCTCTCAGATGGCACAGCACAGAAGCCTCCCTCAAAGATGCCAACACCTTGATAGTGGATGCCCAACCCCAGGAACCATGAGAAGGAAATGGCTCTTCTTCACCAACTCTTGCACGGTGACACTAGATGAAGTAAGATGGAGTGGAAGTACAGGCAGAGAGAGTAGGAGCCTCGGTGTGTGTGTGGCAGGGTCTCATGTACCCAGGAAAACCAGCTTTCAGCAACAAGGAGACAGGACATCTGTTTGAGAATGCCCTGAAAAGCCTTTGGGGGCAGCCACTGAGGCCAAACGGAACTTGTGAGTGGGAGAGGTGAAGCCCATGCTGATGAGCCCCAAACTTCACTCTGGTCCTTTCCAGACCACCACGACCCATCTGGTCTTGGCTTCAATCTTTGGTTTCGTTTCTTGAATATCTATATTCTGTCATCATTTTTCTAGCCCCATGGCCACTTCCCCAGTCCGGGTCACCTACCCTTCTGCCAGTTAGTGGACTTCCTGCTTCCACGCTGTCCCTGCATACAGAAGCCAGAGAAACTTTTGGAAACTGTGATCATGAGTCCCTCCCTGCTTTAAGCTCTCCAGGCCCTTTCGTTGACTCTAGGCCTTTCCCCACTGACTCCTTGGTAATCATCACCATTACCATTACTGTTAATTAATTAATTAATTTGATTTTTCGAGACAAGGTTTCTATGTAACTTTGGGGCCTGTCCCAGAACTAGCTCTTGTAGACCAGGCTGGCCTCAAACTCACAGAGATCCGCCTGCCTCTGCCTCCCGAGTGCTAGGAATTAAGGCATGTGCCACCACCGCCCAGCTATTATTTTAATTTTTTATGTTTGTTTTTTCCCCTGCTCCCTGACCTATGTCCCCCTCCTCCTCTACCTTCCCCTTCCCTTCTCATTTTGTCCTCCATGGCCTGGAGAGCTATCTACTTTATGCATCCATGTTCTCCAACTGTCATTGTAACCTGATCTACCAGATAGAAAGTCTACCAGGAAAGAATGGGAAAGGAAATGGACAAGGACATCATAACTGCCACCTCATATTTCTCATTATACAAGAACTGTGAATCTTTTACAGAGAGATGGGTCTGTTCTAGATGTGCCAACACAGCAGACTCCCAGGCCTGGAATGCTAGGAGTGGCCTTCTAGAGTGGTCACAAGTTCACCCCAGGATAAGAAAGCCTGTGACCATGGTGGCCTGAGAAACAAACTAGAAGGATACAAGTCTTACTTCTGTCCCTTGTGGTGTCACCTCCAGTGTGCAATCATTTGGAAAATGGCGATATTAGTATACACACCACACGGGTTGTTATAAGCAATAAATAGGTAAAGTCTACACGGGTAAAGTCTAGAGTAATGCTTAGCAATAGTCTTCACCAGATGGCTGTCTGTGGGAACCTATGACCCTGACCCCCAGGGCAAACTTATTGATTTGCTTGCTTGTTTATTTTGTGTCAAGGTCCTATGTAGCCCTGCCTGACCTGGAACTTCTAACAATCTTCTTGGTTTTGTCTCCTGGGTGCTAGAATTATGGGCTTGTGCCACCATGACCAGCTAAGGATGCTTATTTGCTTTGTTTTGAAACAAGGTCTCAGGACATAGCCCAGATTGACTTCCGATTCACAATCCTTTTGCCTCAGCCTCCCAGGAGCTGGGTTTATGGGCAAGTGACACCCTGATCAGCTTTGGAACACTGCTTTGTTTTGTTTTCCGATTTCCTTGCTGTTACCTGAGTATCACTGCCTACTTCTCCTCAGTTGATCTGGCTTGAGCAGGAAAATCTGCTTTATGTTATAGGAACTGAAAATGAGGGGTGCTTTTCTTTCTTGGCAATAAACTGAGCCTTCTCTAGACACCGAGCACTTCTGTGTGGTGGTGTGGTTTGGGATATGAAATGTCCCCCCATGAAAGCTTAGTAGCGGCACTAACATTTTCCTTCAATGATGAGCTCGTATCTGAATAGGCTGTGAGAGGGTGGGACCTAGATGAAGGAAGTAAGTCGCTGGTGGGTGGGGTCTTTTGAAGGGTGGGCTCTATTTCCCAGATGTCATGAGAGGAACAGTGGAGCTGGCTGGCCAGGAAATGAAACCTTAGAGACCGTGAGACAAAATAAACCATTTCTCTTGTTTTTTCTCAAGTATTTTCTCCTGGTGACAGGAAACTAACCGGCATCCACAGATAATTTACCACGTGTGAGATATTTAAAAATTAATTCCTGGGCCTCACATTAAAGCTATGAAGACAGAAGCCTGGACGTCAATAGCATCCTTTACACAAGCTGCCCAGGTAACTGATGGTTCACAACTGCCGGTTTAGGGACCTCTGATTCGTCCAAGTAGTCAGAATGGGCCACCAGGAAAAATGAATTCCATAGAATCTTTTCAGTCCATTACTGATAGAAACGAGTTTAAAAGACAGGTCCTCCTTGAGAAGGTTCAGGACAAACAGGAGGGCCACTTTCACTAGGGCACAGTATCATGGTTCTGGGGGCGTGACGTGGCCACAGATTAGTTTCCTCTGTTCTGACTCTGGCGCAGCCATGTTTGGGGAAAACAGTAGGCAAGCTCTTGCCATACTCATCTGCCAAGTTGAAAAGGGCTTGTAGTGAGGCTAGGAGCTCTGAGGTTTGCCCTTAAAGGAAGGCTCCTCGACCTAACTGGACCTAACTGTATACTGGCTCCACTCAGAATCCTGGATTCCACGGCTCTAACAACTTAAATAATTTTTATTATAAAAGAAAGGAAAGACCAAAACATTCCCAAAATTCTCCCATGGGTTTCCCCTCCATGCAAATAAATAAGGTGAGGGAGACAGACTGGAGGAGGGGTTGGGGGTTGGGATTCAGCAGAAAAGGGAGTGTAGCCTGGGCAGGGGTGGCTAGGATACCCAGGCTCCTCCCCCAGTCCTAGGCACTAGGGTAACACGACCTGGAACAGAGACTCTGCACATTGACAGCAAAGTCTGGGGACGTGTCTGGAGGAGTGTGGCCTTCAGATAAGGTCATGTTTCAGGATGGCCAGGGTGGCTGTGGTCTTTCAGTTCTGGAAGGCAATGAGTTCAGCCAGCTCCCCACTGGCTCCTACGGAATCTAGCAGCATTAACTGAGGTTGTAAGCCTACGTACAGGTAGACTCTCTTCATACTGTGATCAGTTGCCAACAGGGACATCACAAACCCAGGCCCCAAGAAACACTGGAGTAAGCAGTCCAAAGACGGGTCCTCCCCTGTAAGGAGGTGGAATGTGAAGAGATAGCTGGGTTTCAAGGTCTCTGGGAAAAGAGAGCCGTCCCCTAGTCAGCTCAGTTCACAGCTCTACCACTATACCGAGATAAGGGTGTGGGCCCAGCACCACCTAGTCAGTTCTCAATGGTGTCTCCGCTCTGGACAGAGGATGGAGACAAGCATCCTCTGGCCAGGTGCCTTCCAGGGTCAGAGCCTTCCTGGAGAGGAAGCCTTTGGATCCAGCATAGCAGTTCCAGGAGGGGAGTGGTTAGAGTCCTTTCAACTTCCTGCCCCAGACATGCCCAGCGGATGGAAGCTGCTCTCTTCTAGCAAGAGACGCCCCAGGCGGTAGAGCAGCTGAGGGTACCAGTGAACCCCCTCACTTGGGGTCCAACCGCCCCATGCCAAGCTGGGAAACAGTCGCAGGGGCCAGAAGGCCAACTGAGCCAGGTGGTGGTCGGCCACAGCTGCAAAGCAGGAGGCCACCACATCCTCCACCACCAGTGTCCCATGCCTCGTGAGTGGTGCATAGGACCCCATGGCCACATGGGTGGAGACAGCCGCCACCCGAGCAGGCTGTAGGCCGGGCACCCCTGCTACCAGCACGTATTGGCCTGGCTGCACGTGGCTGGCAAATGTGGCCCGGAAGTGGGCTGCTGGTTCTGTGTGATTGTCAGCAATGAAGAGTAGGTGGGCAGGCGTGAGTTCCAGTCGACGTGGGGGATCCTGGGTCTCAATGACCTGGAAAGCTCTCAGTCTGTTTGGCTCACGGTCCAGGAAAATGAGCACGTCACTGAAGATGGGGTTCCCGTCCTCCCCCATGGCCAGTACCCGGTCTCCTGGCTTCACGGCTGACAGGGCCACACGTGCCCCATTCTCTAGGCGCACCTGGGCTCCAGCAGGGAAGCAGCCACCCGTCTTGGCAGCTGCCGAATGCTCTGCGGGTAGAAGGGACATGAAGGTGTTACTGCTGGATGATCACATTCTCAGGTTCAGTGCCCCTCTCCAGGCCACCCTAGCCTAGCTGCTCTTGTTTTCAGACAACCCCCCTTACCACGCCAACCCGATGATTCTCTGTCCCTCTTCTCCCCAGCCCAAACCCTGGCCAATGAGATGTGCACGCTGGGGCTCGAACACCAGGTGACATCCCGGTCTGCTCATATTCCGCTGTAAAGCAGCCAGAGGCTGGAGGTCAGGAGAGCCATTGGCTACTTACAGCCTGACCCCAGGAAAGTTGTCGTCTTGTGAAAATGGGAAGTTGTTTAGCTTTGCGGAGGACTAGGTAGTCTGTTCTACCACTTGATAAAATACTTCTAAGAAATGGCCCTCCCAGACTGGCCTTCCAAGTGCTATGACAGAGCCGACCATCTGAGTCTACAGAAGTTAGAGGAAGGCCAGCCCGTGGAGGAAACAAACTCCTAAACCTCCTCAGAGTGAGTGCTCAGGGGAGAGTTAATGGCAAGGACAACAATTGTCATTTTCCGTTCATGTGTTGGTTACTTCCGCAGGGACTGGACACAGTGACATCAGAAGGTGGAATGGAGGACAGTGTTTGGGGTCAGGAGTCATGAACAGAAGCGGCCACGTCGGGAGCTGACCTTGGGTCAGTGTTTTAGATGAAGGGAGATGTGATTGTAAGTACACACCATTGAAAGGGTCAGGTTGTGGGCAGGGGCTGTTGGTAGGACCACCCTTGTGAACCCAGGTGGATCAAAAATATCGAAAAAGATTTAGTGTGCCAGTCTGGGAGTGCAACTATATGGTCCCGTGTAGAGGGTGGAGCCTGCAGCCATCTGAGGCCCGCGGGAGAACCACCATGTGAAGCATTCGTGAGTGGGTTAAGTGTAAGCGACAGGGACACTGATGAGACTGGGGATGAGGGGCAAGGCTCCAGTGCCTGCCAGTTCGGATCAACAAGGCGGCCAATCTGGGAAAATCCACTTTATTGAGTCCACTTTATTTTGGGCTTTTACCCCAAAATTTCCGGCTTTGGGGCTCTGGGGAAGAGGTTGGGGACGCCTGCGCCCCACTGGGAGGCCTGATCTCATCTGGGTGGTAGGTTCTGAACCTTTGGTCTCCTGGTCAGGCATACTGATGTCTGGACACACTCTGGCCCCTAACCCGACCATGCCTTGTTTTGTATGGACCTGGATGGGGGTGGGGGACGGTGATGCCTGCCAGCCTGTCTTCCTCCATCTCTTCAACTTGTTCTGTCTTGTACTTCCTGTGGCAGTCTCTGGGCTGTGAACCACCACGTCAGCACTCAGTGGCACGGGAATAGGCCCTGTCTCTCTAGGCTCCTGCCATAGCACTACCGGACATGAGAAGAGCCGGCAGTCCAAAACAGCTGCGGGGAGCGCCGCTGCCGCTGCCGCCTCCGAAATCCTCTTCCCTTGGTTCCCCGCCTCCATCCCCTGGAGGTCATCTTCACCTTCTTGGCCCTACTGGGCTTTGCGCTGCCTGCCCATGCCCTGCGGCCCCGGCCCCGGGTCCAGCCCCCCGGCAGCGGCTCACCAGACTTGACAGAGCAATGCACGTGGGCCTTGGATTCGTAATACACCCAGTCGAAGCCGGCCTCCACTGCCAAGCGTGCCAGCAGTCCATACTTATTTCGGTCGCGGTCTGAGGTGGTGATATCCACCGCACGGCCCTCATAGTGTAAAGACTCCTCTGAGTGATGACCATCTTCATCCCAGCCTTCGGTCACCCGCAGCTTCACACCTGGCCACTGGTTCATGACAGAGATAGCCAGCGAATTCAGACGGTCCTTGCAGCGCTGCAGAGGGGAATGAGCTCGCAGTTAGGGAAGGGAGCCCTACCCAGGTGCAGGTAACAGAAGTTTCAGCCGACTCTTCCACACCACTCAAAAGACTTGGAAAACTTGGGAGGACCTCTGCCCCTTTCCCTTAGGAATAGAGCATTCTAAATGTGTTCTCCCACAGTCAGGAGTCTCCAGGGAATTAGGCCACATAGTGGCGCCACAAATCTGGAAGGCACATGGAGTTACGCACCCTCAGGGGACTCTTCTCCAGTCAGCGGAGTTTCGCTTGGCTCCCTCTCCCCTGATTAGTTTAGTTTCGCCACAAATGTAGCTATGCTTTTTCAAAGGCGAGTTCCTCATTTTACCTAGGCACCAAGGCGGGCGTTCCGTGGGGAGGGATTGTAACACTCCACTGCCTGCGGGCTGACCTGCTAGGCATGCAAGGCCAAAGGTGCCCAGTAGGTGTCACCGCAGCCCCAGAGCTGAGGCCACCAGACCCTGAGCCTTGCCAGCACGGCAGGTGCAGACCCGGCCAGCAGCGTGGGTCAGGGGGTGTGTTGGAGGAAAATTCCAGGTCTGCTTAGATCCCTCCAGTAACTGCCACAAAAACGTTTCTGTTGGGGCCTTCTTTTGAGCCCACGTCTGCCCACGCTTAGCTGGAGATACGACAGGCAGAGAGCCAGTACCCTGCCCATCTGACTGGGACAGAGAAGTCGGTCCCCCTCCCCCAGGGACCAGAGAGCTCTCACACCTCCGTTAGGGTACATTGTCCCTATTTAGGAAGAGGCCCGAGAAAAACCCGAGCCTTTGATCTCAGGAAACCTGCTCGGAATCCTCAGAATCTTCCTTGAACAGTGAGGGAGTGGAGCTGTGTTCTGGGGACAAGGATCATCAGTGGTGGCTGCCTCTTCAAGGGTCTCCAATGACCTTGCAGTTGACTGAGAAAAGGGGGTGGAGTTCTCACGTGCGGGGAAGGGGCCCTCCACTGAAGTATCAACCTACCTCTGCCCCACTGAGCTCGGGCCCCACAGACCCTTGGACTTAGCCTCCCAGGAGTCAACAGTGACTATAATCCAAGGCTTAGTCAGTTCTCCCAACTGCGCAGCCTGCTTGGGGGTGCTAACCCACAGTTAGGGGAGGGAGCTCCACGAGCTGCTTCTAGACCCTTGACAGTCCTTAGACCTCAGTATGTCTGTCTGCCTTACTAGCCAGCTCCCGTTCTTTCGACTAGTTCTCTCTACCCCCTCCTTCTGGTACAGAGCCTGGGCGCTCACTGTCAATGATTGCCCAGCCTGTGGCCCGGATCCTTATCTGCATTCCTCGGCGCCCAGCCCGGCCCGGCCACCGGCCAACCTTCGGCCCCGACATCGGCTGGCCAGCCCCGGCGCCAGGGCGCATGCTGAAGGCCGTGGTTTAGTTGCTTTCTCTAAAGATTTAGAAAAGTGGCAGCCTATTAATAGGGAATGGGCCGGTAGACCCCAACGGGAAGGGGCGTATGTCTTTCCCAAGACGAACAAGGCTTCGGAGAAGGAAGTGTGCGACCCTGATGTCTGGCGGAGTTGGGTCCTGCTCCGCGCATGGAGAGATAAGTTAGTGTCAGCTCTGCTCCCTGCCTTCCTAGGCATCCCTCCTCCTACTTCCCATCCTTCTCGTCCGTGCCACCAAGCTCAAGGATTCCCCCAAGCTTGGTCTCAGAGCCTGAAGGCTTCAGCACCCCACCCTTTAACCGCAACCGCGCTGCTCAACCCTCGCGACAGACACGTGGGCTTACCCGGCTGGTTCCCTTTCCTACCTCTGCCTCCAAACTCAACTTTTGCCTGCTCTTCCTTAATTCCAGAGCCAGCCAAGACAGGGCTCCAGGAGAGGGCAGCGCAGCTAATCAAGTGGCACATGGGGAGGAAAGGCCATGGGGTCCCTGATGTCCTGAGCTTCATCGCCTTAGGGGTGCCAAGTGGCTTTGAAATGACCAGAGCTGGGTTGTGAGAAATGTTAGGCCAGGAGGGATGGCGTGGTCCCCGGAGGCGCAAGAGGCAGCCAGGTCGAGGTACCTTCGAGTGCCAGATCTGACCTGAGCAGCGGGCAGAGGCGCCCGACAACCTGCTGAGCTGTGGGGCTTGGCAGCAGCAGAGAACTCCTCTAAAAGACACCGGGCGGGATCCGGGATGCCAGCATTCCCACAGGGTCCCTTGGCCAGCCCGTCTTGGGTAGAAAGACACCCGGGATTCATGAGGGCAGGTGCCAGGGGGCGTGCCAGGCAGTCGGGAAAAGGTGCCAGGCAAGAGGATAGTGCCGGGCAGGTGGCGGTGCTTCGATGGCGCGCTGGAAGGACCGATTGCTCTCACCTGGGTCATGAGGCGGTCGGCACCCGTGTTCTCCTCGTCCTTGAAGATGATATCGGGATTGTAGTTGGGGGTGAGCTCCTTGAAGCGCTCCGAGCTGCGCGCGATCTTGCCTTCGTAGCGCCCACTGGCGCCCAGGGTCTTCTCCGGCACGTTAGGGCTGAACTGCTTGTAGGCAAGCGGCACGAGTTTGCGAGGCGGCCTCCGGCGACTGCCCACTACCCGGCCCGGCCCGCAACCCCGCGCCGCCGACACCAGCAGCAGCAGCAGCAGGAGCAGACAGAACCGTAGTCGGGGCCGGAGCCAGGCGGGAGACATGGCCGGGTAGCCCGGGAGAGCAGCAGGCGACGGCGCCTGGTGGGCTGATGGGTGGGCGCGTGGCTGGGAGAGCTTCGGGGGCTCAGGCGTCTGGGTGGCTCTTGGGGACTCCAGGCGGGGGCGCCATGGGCAGCGCAGCGCGGCTCAAGGCCGGCGGGACTCAGGTGCGGGGCGGGGGCCCGGGGCCCTGGCTGGTGGCGGCGTGCTGTCCCCCTCGGCGCCTCGACTCTGAGCTGCCCGGCTCGCCGGCCGCCAATAAATAGGCCGGCCCGTTTGTTTTGGCAACGCGGCGACGGCGGGGGGCGGCGGGCGGCGGGGCTGCGGGCCGCCGGGCTGGGCTGGGCTGGCCGGGCCGGCGGGCTGGAGGTACCCGCGGTTAGCACCCCGGCCCGGCGGTCAGGCGGCTCAGGCAGAGCGGGAGCTGCTGCCGTCTGCGGCGCAGCCCGGGGTCGAGTGAGAGGGGAAATGGAAGAGATCCGGGCTCGGGGCCCCGCGCAGACCGCACCCTATCCATGTCCCTGCCTCCTGCGCGCTCGACAGCAAACCTGCAGCAAGGGCGGCACAGCCTCCTCCCCCTCGGGCGGGCGGCCCCTAGGCTAGTCAGCCCTGTCCCGCGCGCTCCTTAGCCGCGCGTCCGCCCGCCCGCTGCCCTCTGCGCCCCCTGCGCGGCTGCCTGCGTTTGTCCTCCTCGCCCGGACGCGCTTCACCCCGCCCTGGTCTCGCCTCCCGGTTCCTCGCGGCTCCGGGGAGCCCCGCCAGGCGCAAACCTCCTTGACAGGAGATGCCACCCCCACGGAGACCGCAACCCACGTCGCAGCCGGACACAAGGGGCGGGGGGCAGTGGCGGGACCGCACAGCCGCCTACAGTGTCCCCTGCGGAGAAGCAAACCCAAAAGCTGGAGGCCATTCATAACTCCGTGCCCCACCCTGGCCCAGGCAACACGCCTTCTCAGTTTGGAGGAGCAGGGTTCTGTATTGACCCAGCGCACACTCCACGACCCTATAGCTTCAATGTACGAAACTGGACTGGGGTGGGGAATGCAGCCTTGTCAAGGGTCAAATAGGGCTTCTGAGTTGGAAACACTGTTAAAACAAGTAGGACAAAGTTGCAAAGCGAAAGGCCAAGACAGAGTAGCAAAAATGTGGACAGCCACAGAGATGGAAGAGCACCTGGTGCCATGGGACAAGCAACAATGACTTGAGGAGCCCGGGCTGGGTAAGAAAGCCAAAAGGATCCCAAATCACCTGCATACAGGCACGACACAGGGCCACTCTAGTCTACTTCACAAATAAAAGCGGGCATGAACTCTACAGAGGAAGGGAACGTGGTTGTACACTTTAATAGAACGTTCAGAGAGGCAGAATGACTTAATCTATGCTGCCAAAACAAGAAGAGGCACAAATCACCACCATAACGTCAAATCACACGTCAGTTGCAACATATTACACAAATTCAATAAAGTTAGAATTTAAAAAGTTTAAGCTCTCTCTTTCCATCCCTCCTTTCTTTTCTTTACAGATGGAATCTCAAGTCCAGGCTAGCCTTTAGCTCTGGATTCTCCTGCTTCCACTTCCTGAGGACCACCATGTTCGACATGCTAGACAAATCATGATGGTTATGATACATACATAGACCCCATCTGCCCACCTTCCTCTCCTAAAGGAGATTGGACTGTTGCTGCTGATCTATATTTGAAGTTCAGGTCAATTACTTTGTTTGAAACAGGATCTCATGTAGACCAGGCTGAACCCTTGCTATGCCGTTGAGGATAACCTTGAATTACTGATCCTCCTACCTCTGCCTCCCAAGTGAAGGGTTTATAATGTGTGTGTGTGTGTGTGTGTGTGTGTGTGTGTGTGTGTAGTGGCACTTAGAAGGTGCCACTACCCCTTGTTCAAGATTCAGATCTCTAAGCACCAGTGTGTCCTGAGAAAAGAGGATAGCTTTGGAGTATAAAACATTCTCCAGTCCCCCACCTCCACCCCTTAGACAAAGTCTCACTATGTAACTCTGGCTGGCCTGAACCTCTCTATGTAGACCTTGATCCTCCTGCTTATGCCTCTCAAGTGCTAGGATTACAGGCATGCTCCACCACACCTAACTCTAAGTTCTTTGAGATCAAACTTTAGCCTAACAGGTAAAGTGATCTCAGGTTTATTTCTTGAAGCTCAGAGTTGTAAAGATTAGTAAAAATGAGAGAAATGACTGCTAGGCATGGGCTAAGCATGAATGTCAGCGGTAGACATAAGCAGGTACTTTGCACGTGTGAGGACCTGGATTTAATCCTCAGCATACACCAGCCTGCCCACCTACCCACCACCAGCAACCTGTACAGGGAGGAACGGAGAGGTAAAGGTGGAGATTTTGCTAATTAGATAAAGCACCTATTACAAATAGAAGATTTGAGACCGGTAAGCCTCCACAGTGTGCCTCTTGAAGAGCAGGTGCCTCCAATCACTGCACCTAAGGGATCAGCCTGGC
This sequence comes from Ondatra zibethicus, assembly GCA_004026605.1. NCBI lineage: Eukaryota > Metazoa > Chordata > Mammalia > Rodentia > Cricetidae > Ondatra > Ondatra zibethicus. The sequence goes on along the minus strand of PVIU01008655.1, from coordinate 9,549 downwards.
TGAGAGGGGTTGAGCCTCTGAGAAAGCCACGTCAGCTAAGGGGGCACTGCTCTGCAGAGGCACACCTGATGCCCAGTGGCGGCTCCACTGTGTAAGTAGTTCTTACTTGACACTGATCGGATCTTTAGACACTGACATTCAAAAGGATAGGAGTTACAGTCAGAAAGAGGAGACACAAGAGGACAAATGGCAGAGCAAATAGATACCTAGATGTTAGATTCTCTGAAATAATCCTTTAAAAATGTTATTCTTTAAGTTTTATGCATGTATACAATGACATGCAATCATATCCACCTGCTCCATTTCACCCAAGAAAAGAGTACTAAGAAATTATAAAGCCTTGGATTGAGTCCCCATTACAGAAAAACAAATCTGAAGGATGGTGGGGTTTATTAGAAGTGACTTGAAACTCTGTTTGTTTGTTTATTTGTTTGTTTGTAGACATGATCTCATTATATTACCTAGCCTGATCTTGAACTGGCAATCCTCCTGCCTCTTCTACCTTGAAATTATAGGCATGCACCATTATACCCTACAACCTGGGGCTTTTTAAATTCAAGTCAGGGCCTTAAGAACTTGGATCATTGGAGCCGAAGAGATGGCTCAGCTATCAAGAGCACTTGCTGCTTTTGCAGAAGACCTGGATTTGAGTTCCAGCACTCACAGCTCACAACTGACTATAACTCCAGTCCCAGAGTATCCAACATCCTTTTCTGACTCCCCTGGGTACCACATACATGTGATGCATAAGCACATGCAGGAAAAACGCTCATACACAAAAAAATAAACAATTAAAAATGTAAAAGAACTTAGAACAGTGTTTTGCTGCTTGTGTTCTTAGCTGCTCAGGAGATGTCGGATGGCTAATGAACTGGACCAGTCCCTGAATGATATCAAACAAAGCCTAATGCTTTTTCTGATTACTACCAAGCTGCCAACATTAACACTGGAGAACTGAGGTGTTCCATTCTGGAGGCACCAATGGTCTGGGATATTCTCAGGAGCCAGCATCAGTGACTGCCTCATCAGGGCGCAGCACACCCCAGGCTCTCTTCTTTTACACTTAGACCGCATCTAGACCTCAATCATCTCTATTTTGAAGAACAAAGAAAACTTTATTGCTTTAGATATATGATTTCTTTTCTTGTCTCTAAAAGCAAAAGTTAGAAAACAAATGGAACGTAAAGCATTGGAAGGGCTGACAAGATGGCTCAGCAGGTAAAGGCAATTGCTACCAAGCCTGACAATCTGAGTTTGAGTCTCTGAACCCACATGGTAAATGGAAAGAACATATTCTCACAAGTTGTCCTCTGATCTCCATACAAGCCAGAAGCTAGCGCTGCCTCTCCCTCCCTCCCTCCTTCCCTCCCTCCCTTCTTCTCTTTCTCCCTTCCATGTCTCTCTCTCTGTAAATTTAATTGAAGTGCTTTTAAGGCCCAACATGGTAACACATGCCTTTAATCCCAGCACTCAGGAGGCAGAGGCAGGCAGATCTCTGTGAGTTCAAGGCCCGCCTGGTCTACATTAGTGAGCCCTGGGCCAACTAGGGATGTGTAGAGAGAACCTGTCTCAAAAAACATCAACAAAAATGTTTTGAGAAAGGATTGGAAAATACATTATAGGACCCAATAATTTAAACATCTGTTTGGCAAACTATCATGTTGCAGTTTTAGTAAATCTTACTCTAATGCTATAGTAGCAATGCAGCATATTTATAGCACATAATGATATATATATGTATACATGCTCTAAATTTACATACACATATGAACTATATAGGATCCATACTGTTAAAATACCATTTTTCCCCTCATAGGTCTGCCATTTGACCAGGTTTATCCATCTCTAAACCCAGTGGTGCTGGGCCACAACCAGAGAGGTTCCAGGAATGCAGTTAGTCAAATGTCCTGCAGTGACTCAGGGTACAGCAGTTCTGACCCAGCAGAGACGGCACCAGACCTGGAGGGAGCGGAGCATTGTCTTTGTACCTTCCGCTCGTGTGACCTTGCAGAATCTCAGCTTTCTCATTCATAAAATGAGAATAATGCCAGGCGTGGTGCTGCATGCCTGTAATCTCAGCACTTGGGGAGCCGAGGCAAGAGGCCCATGAATTCCCGGCTAGCAACAAAGCAACCGCCTATTTAAAAAAATCGAAAACAAGAACAAAAAAACAACTCCTACCGTGTGGAGTTGTTAGGAGGATTGAAAAATAAAAGCAGTCAAGGATAGATGTTCTGTGTCAGCTGTGTTGATTCTCTGCGGCCTTCACTAGGGGCAGTAGCTGCCCTCTGTCTTCTGCCATCCTTCTACTGGGCATCGTTAAGGTTGCTGGGTTTGTGTGCTCTGACAGCGGTAGTCATTAGTAGGCCTGACAACGTCCTTTTTAAAAACTTAGTTGTGTAAGCCAGGCAGTGGTGGTGCACCCCTTCAATCCCAGCACTCTGAAGGCAGAGGCTGGTGGATTTCTGAGTTTGAGGCTAGCCTGGTCTACAGAGAGAGTTTTAGGATGGCCAGAATACACAACAAAAACCTGTCTCAAAATAACAGCAACAACAAAGATTAGTTGTCGGTGTGTAATGGGTATGTATGCAAGCATATGTATGTGTTCATATGTGACAGCAGGAGCACCAGGGTGTACATGCATAGGTCCAAGGGAAAGTCTGAGTCTTACTCTTTGCCTTGCAAACTGCTTAAGGCTGGGTCTCTTGGCTGTTTGCTGGTGGGTACACCAGGTTAGCTGGCCTGTGGACCCCCAGGGTTCTCCTGTTTTCACCTCCCAACTCCTTGCAGGAGCCCCATGAGCAACTGTATGTGGATTCTGCAAATTCAAAATCAGACCCTCACCTTGTAAGCAAGCACTTTACTCACTGAGCCACCTCCCAATCACCAGGTCCCGCGTCTCTACTAGGTGACGTCTGCCTGGACGTGGTAGTGGAACAGACACGGAGGGAAACGGGAGGCAACTGGCAAAACAGAAGTCTTTTTATTTTACCTTCCAGAGAAACCACTACAATAAAGGGCAATTACAAAGGCCCAAATGCTGTTCATAAATGAGCAAAGGAAAGTACATTATAAACTAGATAGGCTAACAGGTAAAATGAATTTCATCTAGGAAAATATGAAATCAAGAAACAATTAGCCAGGGGCTAGAAACCTGCTGAGCAAAATCAGTTGAAGGAGGGAAACGGATTATCGCAACGGATGGGTGAAAAGGCCAATCAAAGGTATGGGACAAACAGAATGGCCGCCCTAGCAATGATGAAGAATCAAGCAACATGACCTAGGCAAGGGGACCTGTACAAAAGCCTTAGGAAAGTTGACACCAGTACCTTAATTGTATAGATGAGGAAACCATTTGCAAAAGGCAGGAGAGTCTGGCTCAGACCGTGTGTGTGAGGGAGTAGGAGTCGGAACTAAGTCCCATGTGCCTCCACAATGACATGCTTTCTTGGTGAGTGATTCCTAGGGCAAGCATGCTAGGTTGCTGACTTCTGTTCAAGCCAGTTATTATTTTTTCTGTGTAATCTAGAAAAGGCCTGTTACCTTAGGCTTCCGAGCCCTCATACTCTATTTCTCCCAGCTGGTTAGGGTCACTTTGACTCCTATTTTATTTTGGAAGAGGTTAAGAACTCCCAACAAATTTGACCTATCTGAAAGAAGCATGCTTCTTTTTCAACCTTCAGAGCAGTTCAGAACACATTTAGAGACCCAATTAGAGGCACTCAAATCTAACAATGCTTTGAAATCTAGCTATTGATTAGAAATGAGAATGTCAAGTTACCTTTGGCCAAACAATAAGCTCATTACATGGCACTTCAGAGAGACTAGGGCATTCAAGACTTTGCTTTGATGACTCTGAAACAGCATGAAAAGGCAGCAGAATTAGTTACAGAGTGTTCACCTATCAAGTCAGAGACAAAAACAGTGGGAAAGCCGCCGTATGGACAGACATTTGCAGATACACATACATATAAATTATTTCTCGGCCACAGGCCTGCAACCCTACCTCCTTAGGAGACTGAGACAGGAGACAGTCAAGATCATTTCATAGAGCACAATGGTACCCCATCTCAAAGGAAAATGGGAAAGAGACTGATAAAGGTCTATGGTAGAGGGCTTGCCTGGAATGTGCAAGCCCAAGGTTCAAGTGCCACTATTGCAAAAATAAAATAAATGAAGAAGAGGGAGGAAAAGAGATGGCAACAGAATGCATGTGACATAAAAGCAGTAGTGGGAAGGGTATAGGGTATTTTGGGGGACAAAAGGGTCAAGCAAGAGAAGGAAAGTGGGGCAGTGGGAGAAGGATGACTAAGAAAGAATAAGAAAAATATAACGTCATAATGAAATCCATTACTATGTATTCTAACTTTTAAGAAAGATGCATATGTGTGTGTGTGTGTGTGTGTGTGTGCGTGCGTGCGTGCAGAAGCCTGTGGAAGCCAGAAGAGGGCATCATATCCCCTAAAACAGGAGTTAAAAGTGGTTCCATCTGCCTGATGCAGGTGCTGAGAACCAAACTCAAGTCCTCTGAGAGGGCAAGTGCTCTTTCCACTGAGCCATCGGTCTCTCCAGTTCCTTTTGTGCTAACTTTAAGGTCTGATTTTAAAATATATTTCTGTACAGGATGATGGTGCGTTTGCTAATGGGCCTTACTTGTGCCCTAGTGCCTCTATTTGAAATTAATTGCTCAAGAGGAAATCTTGGAAAATGCTAGTTCAGCAAGGGGCACCGCTCTGCACTAGCCTTTCCTGCCTGTCAGCTTTCTGTGCTGGATTTGTATTTTCTCATTCCCACGCCTACCCAGTCCCTCTTGGCAGTTATCACCTGGAGGATGCTGAGGACCTAGAGCAGTGGTTCTCAAGCTTCTAATGTTGTGACTCTTTAAAACATTCCTCATGTGTGGTGACCCCAACCAGAAAATTATTTTTGTTGCTACTTCTTAACTGTAATTTTGCTACTGTTATGAATCGTGATGTAAGTGTCTGTGTTCTCCGATGGTCTTAGGTGACTCACATGCACAGATTGGAACTGCTGGCCTAGAGTAACAAAAGCAAGACGGTGCACACTTTCTACCTGCCGAAGTCTTCATTTCTACAAACCCACTCTCCATCACAGTAATAGCTGATAAAAGATATTTGGCCCCCACACCCACCGTATATCAGACTTCCCCCAATACAAAGGATAGTTGTTATAGCCACAAGTTTCTAAGACATTCCTAGATCCTGCTAATATGAAATTGGGAATGTGTGTGAATCTTTTTCATTTATTAACTCAACAAAAAGACACTTACTTAATGCATAATTGTTCTTGGTTGCTCAGATATGAAAAAATAAAAATTGTTACATTAAAAATATATGAGAGGAAGAGAGATAGAAGGTGCGTGTGTAGGAGTCAGAAAGGCCAACTTTCAGGATTTGGTTTTGTCATTCCACCATGAGGGTTCCAGAGGACAAACTCCAGCTGTCAAGCTTGGTGGCAAGTGAGCTTAACCACTGAGTGGGGACAAATTAAAACAAACAAAGCCAGATTCTGGATACCACGGGACTTTATTCTAGTGGAAGGAATTAGGGAGATAGAGAATTAAAAACAAACACAATTGAGTAAAATTTACATTGTGTTAGAAAAAACTTAGGAAGGACAATGAACAAAATACATTAACAGGCTTGGGGCTCAGCCAGTTGGGAGGAGAGGGGAGGGCACAGGTTGAGTGTGGACCTCACCTGGAAGGGGCAGTCTGCAAAGACCTGAAAGAATCAAAGGTTTGAGCCAGGCGCACGTCTTTAATCCCAGCACTTGGGAGGCAGAGGCAGGCGGATCTCTGTGAGTTTGAGACAAGCCTGGTCTACAAGAGCTGGTTCCAGGACAGGCTCCAAAGCCACAGAGAAACCCTGCCTCTAAAAACAAAACAAAACAAAAAAAAGAATCGAAGGTTTGGCTCAAGCATAAAACTGGGGAAGGAGTAATTTAAGTAGACAGGACAGGCTAGAGTGGGGCCCTGATACGCGTGACATGTGACAGAGCGAAGAAAGCCTTGTGACTGAGAAAAACAGAAGGTTACCCAGCGAGTGAGCTTGCCTTTCAACTTTCTGATCCAGGGTGGCTTTCTTGCCTCCTCTGCCTCCTGCTGCTGTTCCTCCTCCTTTTAAAATGCTTTGTTTTTAGATTTAACTAAACACAATTTTATTGTTAAAAATTTCCCCTTACTTCCACCCCCCCACCATGCCCAGGCCTTGCGCCTGCAAGGCAGGTGCTGCACCTCTGACCCCAGTCCCTGAAGATGCTTTCCAAACTTCTTTTAATGAAGCTCAAAGTGAAGATAATTTACTCTTTAAAGGTACTAACATGTAAATGTAGAGGAACACAACATGGTTCAGAGTAGGTACACAATAATAGTTATATAGAAGCTTTGAAATGAGAGAAAAGAGGGGGAACTCTATTTCATTTGCTTGAGTAACCTGAAGGGATAAAACCTATCCTTCAAATACCTGCTCTCTGCTTTGGGTTTGTGCAGGGCTATTGAAAGCAAGGCATGTGTCTATGTGGCCACACCGAGGCAACATAATACTAGTTGGTAGGGATGCTTAATATATGCTCAGTAATTCCTGTTTTCTGTTTATCCCCAACACTTTACCAACACACCTGTGTCGGCCCTTCAAGTCTTTCGTAGTGATCTGAACTGCCCACCCCCAGGTCACGTCCATGGGCACCATGAGGTCTGAATAGCCATTCTGGCTTCTCACGTCCTACTGTCTGGTCAGTGATATGGCTCATTGTCCAGAGCTTCCACGGGGACCTTGCTCCCACTGAATTACTCCCACTCACCATCTCAGCCACTTGGATGTTAACAGGCTCCCGTCATCTTTAGTTTCTTGAGGTGCTGGTGCCTCTACCTGCTTCAGCCCCAGCTGTTGATCACCATTAAGTTATTTTGGGGACTCCCACCCAGATGAATATGTACATCTTAGATACTTCTTCCCAGGAGTCGCTTGCTCTCCAAGCCTCTTTCTGGTGGGAAGCTCAGATCCCACCAAGTAGTGCCCATTTTACAGTGACTTTGAAGATTTCTCCCCAGGAACCCTGGCACTCCCTAGATCATCACTTAGCACCCTTAGGAAAAAAACAGTTTCAAGACTTCTTCACTGTTGCACCGCCCCGCCCTATATGAACAGATTAATACAGTTTCACTTGGCACTGGTCTGCTATTTCCAGTCTTCAAATCCTAAAAATGCAAGTATACTTTGACCGTTCAATAGTCCACAGTGCTGGAACTGGGGCCTCACAGCAACTCACGTCACTGACTGGTGACACCTCCAAAAGCAGGGTGGCTGCAACCTGTGGCCTGTATATCTGCGGTGTAAACAGCCAAGTGTGAACCTAGAGAGAGTCTGCAAAGGGAACTTTCTCTGTCTTTTGATGAACAGATCACCATCTAGGTACTGCATCTTTCCTTTCAATTCAAAACTCACTCTTCTCCTGCTTCTGATTCTCCTCCTCCTCTTCCTTCTCCCCCTCCTCCTCCTTTTCCTCTTGCTTCTGATTCTTCTTCTTCCTCTAAGATTTACTCCTTTGGCTTGCTATTATAATTATTTAAATTATCTTGCTACATTTAATTCACAGCTATCAAAGTCAGTGACACAATGGAGCTAGCCACTCCATGAAACCACCCACATTGTCACTAGCATCACCTACACAGATCTTTGGGATATTAGTACTAAGCTTGCTGTCCTGTTGGGTTATTAACACTCCACCTTCCCAACTAGTGTCTTCCCATTCCTCCCGTGAGTGGTGCAAGACCAACGGGTACTGCTCTGTGCCCTAGGAGCATCAGCTGGCAATGATGACATCAGAAGTCTTTCCTGCTCATGTCTTGAATATGGAATTTCTTTACCACCCATGATTCCAAGCAGTACTGTTCTTGACCCCTCTTAATCACTCCTGTTCACCACTCCAGGCCTGGGCAGGGAGGGAAAGAAGGATGGAATGGCAGTCAAGAGGGTTGTCTCTCCCCTACTCCATCCTCCCCTCTCCTGTCACCGATTTCTGACCAGGCTGTCGGTCCTATCAGGGGTCCATAAAGCTGGGAGGACTCTGGCCCGAGAGAGGGGGGTAGGGGTTAGGCAAACAGGCCAGGGAGGCAGTTGGTTGAAATTTAACCACAATATTCTTGGTCTCTATTGTTTTGAGTGAGGCCCAATATTTCCACAGCAGGATTATAGGATCTGATTAACCATGTTAGACAACAATGCTGAGCTGGGATGGGCTTCCCTTTCCAGCTGCCAATATGAAAAAGTAAATATAACCCCCAGATTTCAGGAGAGACTCCCAGAGCCCCCAAGTTCTACTCCCCAGTTCCCCCAGCTCTGCCACTGTTTGGGGCCCCAAAGTTCAAGGAGGTAGAATGGTACTGCATGCTCCTTTAACTACTGGCCCTTGGCCCAGCGGACAAGTAATCCTGGCACAATCTTCCCAGGTGAGTCAATGGCTGTGTGCTCCCCACACCCTGGAGTTCTTTCAATGCCTCTTCCGGGTTCCCCTGGTAGGTTGGTCTGATTCTCAGAAGTCCATGAGAGTCGGGTGCCCAGAGGCCAGCACTCATTCACAATGGTCCAAGGTTGTAAAAAGCCACCAAAGGTCTGTTGGGGTCCAGGCAGAAATACTGAGTGGGACTGTAGGACCTAGCAGCCCAGAAAAGGGAGTAAACATTTGGTAAAGTGCCTTTGGTACCATCTCATGACATCCCATGTGCAGAGAGGTGAAAACCACAGGACCGGGAGGACACGCAAAGGACTGCCATGACGACAGGATCTGTGTGTGAAGGTGTTCCTTAGAGGGTGCTGAGATTAAAGAGGAGGTGGTGGCTGCAGCTTCTCCAGGGTTCCCTGGGGTCCCCAGTCCTCGCGCACAGATAAACTGCCTCGCACTACTCTCAATGTTTTCCCTCAAGGAGCATCTTCTGAGGCCTCGGGCAGTGGCCCACGGAAGGGACCAAGAGCAGCAAAGAAACCTGAACTTGAGTATCATATAATATCCTTGGGGCCAACAACAGGGACCCCTCCAAAGCAACTTCCTCCTTTGCCTGAGGTGTCTCCTGTATCTAAAGGCCTAGTATGATCTCTTCTAACTTTTCCAGGTAACAGGGACTAGTAACCATGGTTGATGGCTTCCTTACAACATGGCACTTACTTCTTTTGAACAGGCTCCTCCCATACCTAAGAATATTATAAAAGACAAATTACTCAGAGAACTTAGAAAAATACATTCTGATTGCTTAAAAGACTGTCATCATAGCTATTCCTTTAGTGCTTACTATGATATCACCGCAGTGACATTTTCCAGTTAGAGTCAAAAACTCTTCCCACGTGAAAAAGGGGGAAACCAAGCTCATGAGAAAAGTGTCTGTTGACACAGGTTACATTAATAACGCAGTGATGACGGGATTAGCAGAGGCTAGCTCACATCAGGATGAAGTTAGGGGAGTTAGGGTCCCCTTGCACACTGTGGAGCAAATCTTTGTAGTTTTGTGAGGAGGAGGAGGAGGAGGAGGAGGAG
>PVIU01008654.1:0-81672 GCA_004026605.1 Ondatra zibethicus | reverse complement strand
GAGAAGAAGGGGAAGAAGAAGAAGGAGGAGGAGGAGGAGGAGGAGGAGAAGAAGAAGAAGAAGAAGAAGAAGAAGAAGAAGAAGAAGAAGAAGAAGAAGAAGAAGAAGAAGAAGAAGAAGAAAATCCTAAGTCAAATGCCACTTTTCTGAAGCCATTCCTGATTTTCCCAGTGATAAATGTTCTGTATTGAGATTGAACAGGAATGGCAGACTGAAAGGTGCTGAAAAGGCTGGGACTAACTAAGGAGGAAGCTCAGTGACAACAGAAGAGCCAGCTTTCTGACATGAGCTTGGATCCGGAATGGTTTGAAGGCATAGCAAATGTTTTCTGAGCCTATGCGGCAGTTCTGTAGTGTGCTCACGTGGCCACTGAATGCTGGGCTTAAGCTTCCACTTCTCAGGATTGGCTGTATAGGAACAGATAGAGTGAATGTTCCTAAGCTATTCTTCCACAGCTGTTGAACAGAAAGTGAAATAAAGTTAATGGAAATTTCTTTTTAAAGGTTTATTATTATTGTGTGTGTGTGTGTGTGTGTGTGTGTGTGTAAGTGTATGCTATGTATGTACAGGTGTGCTTGAGACCATCAGATCTCCTGGAGCTGGAGTTACAGATAGCTGTGAGTGATGGGTGCTGATGTGGGTGCTGGGAAATGAACTTGGATACTCTGGAAGAGTAGCAAGTACTTTTAACCTCCGAGTCCCTAAACATCAGTTTCTTAAACATTCACAATAAAACACCATATCCTCTATGATGACTAAATCAAAGGTATTTACAATAAAAAAAACAAGGTTATCACGGACATGGAGAAATTGGAACCATCATTCACTGCGAGCAGGAATGTAAAATGGAGTCACTGCTTTGTAAAGCAGTCTGGCTATTCCTTAAAAGGTGAAAAAAAAAATGGAGCCAATAGTTCTACTTCTGGGTATCTGTCCAAGAGGAATGATAATGTACAACTATAAAAATCCCATGGACTATTCATTGTTGCTTTATAAATAATAATAACCCCAAAGCATAAACATCCAAACAAATCACTTGATGAATGGATAAACAAAATGTAGTATAATAAAAAATTGAGCTATGGACTGGAGAGATGGCTCAGTAGTTAAGAACACTTGTTCTTGCAGAGGACCTGAGCTTGATTCCCAGCAGAACAAGGCAGCTCACAATTATCCGTAATTCCAGTTCCAGGGAATTCAACACCTTCTGTGGGCACCAGGCACATACATGTTACATGTCACATGCATGCAGGCAAAACACCCATACGCATAAAATAAATAAATCTAAAATTAAAAACAGAATGTTATTTGACCACTAAAAAAAAAAATGAAGATTCTAGTGTGGCATTGCATGCCTGTAATCCCAGGAGGCTGAGGCAGGAGGATTGTGAATTTCAAGCTGGCCTAGGCTACATAGTAAAATTCTGTTTCAAAACAACAGAAATAATGAAGTATTGATACATAAAAAATGTGGATGAGAAGGGAGGTGGGTGGGGACTGGGAAGGATGGGAGGGGGACTGGAAGGAGTGAAGAGAGGAGAAACTAGAGTCAGATGTATTGAAAACAAAACATACACACACACACACACATATATATACTGGGTGAATTGTAAAAACATTATACTTAATGTTTTTAAGAAATAAGCCAATCACAAAAGACAAATATTGTATGATTCCTTTTATATGAAGTTCCAAAATAGACAACTCTATAGATAAGAAAGGTGGGGAAGTAGAAAGTGTCTGCTTAGGACCAGGATCTATCCCTGGTGCATAAAGTTAGCTTATTGGAACCCATTCCCTATGGTGGGATGCCATGCTCAGCCTTAATGCAGGGGCGAGGGGCTTGATCTGTTCCAACTTAATGTGCCAGTCTTTGTTGACTCCCCATAGGAGCTCTTACCCATTGGGAGGAGTGGATGGGAGGTGGACTGGGGGCAGGGAGGTGAGGGGGTGGAAGGAGGGGTGAGAGGGAGAACTGTGGTTGAAATGTAAAATGAAATTAAAAATTAATTAATTAATTGAAAAGAAAGTTGGTAATGTATATGGGATTTTATTGGAGGGGATAAAAAAGATCTTTAAAAGTAGACTTTGGTAATGATAGTCCAGCACTGCTTGTATACTAAAAGCCATTAAATGGTACTTTTTAAAAGGTCCAGTTTCCACCTTTAATCCCAGCACTTGGGAGGCAGAGGCAGGCAGATCTCCAGGTTCAAAGCCGGCCTGATCTATAGAACAAGTTCTAGAACATCCATGGCTACAGAGAGAAAGTCTGTCTTTAAAAAAAGTGTGTGTGGGGGGAGGCAGTTTCATCACATGTGAATTTTTTAAAAGAAAAGTGTTGCACAAAACTAGCACATAACAATACCAGCTATAATAATAGCAGTTATTACTGCTATGATGCTTCCCATGTTCTGGGTACTATGCTAAACAACTTAACCATGTGATCTAACTCAATCCTCATGACAATTTTATGTGGTAGGTTCTGTTATTACCTCCATTCAATAATAAGGAAAATAAAATGAAGACTGAACGATTTGCCAATAGTCACCCAGAGGGATAACCAGAATTCAACAGCTTCCCTTCTCACCTCTTTGCATATTCTCCCAGTGCCTTGTACAAAAGAGGCACTCTGTAAATGTTAAAGTCATATATCTAGTGAATATTTCTATTCATCCAGCAAACATTTGTAAAGCATTGTCCATATTCCAGGCAACGCCTGCATGTTCATCCTTACCTGCATCTGTCATTCAAATTCCCTCTGGAGCTGGAGGTAGATAAGTCCTAAGGTTCATTCACAAAATACTATGTCTACTATGTATCAAACATTCCTCTGAACACTGAAGATATAACAATAAATAAAACAAACAACAATCTTCTAGCTGGGGGGTGGTGGCGCACGCCTTTAATCCCAGCACGCAGGAGGCAGAGGCAGGTGGATCTCTGTGAGTTCGAGCCCAGCCTGGTCTACAGAGCTAGTTCCAGGACAGGCTCCAAAGCCACAGAGAAACCCTGTCTCGAAAAAAATAAAATAAAATAAAAAAAAACAATCTTCTAGTAATGTCAGAAGCTACACCATAAAGTCTCATCAACATGACTGCCCGAACGTGAGATGAAAAGTACAGCATCAATGGACATGCCAAAGTGGATGGGGGAAAACCCACAAGTCCTCGACCATACACAAAGAACTAAAGGCAACTGAGGAAAGCTGGGAGTGGAAGAGGTGGCCTTCCCCAGGGAAGAGCATACCAATGAGTTGGCTAGTGACAAATGGTCAGCCCTGAAAACACATATAGATGTTTAACGTACATGTATGCATGTATACACATGCATATGATAACAATTAATGTTATAATTATACTATAATCACAACAAAACCCCAAAACAAACAACAAACCCTAATGTTATGGTGCTAACATTCTAGCAGTTTAGAGAGACAATAAATAGAATATGTAGAACTGCGGTGAATAGTGTTCCTTCATAATCAATGTCCACCCAAAAACTGTGAGTAACCTTATTTCGAAATAATGGCTCCTGCAGATTTAGTCAAGTTAAGGTAATGTCCTGTGAAGTAAGTGTGTTCTAATCCAATAATGATTGTCAACTTGACAGGATTTAGAATCACAATAGAAACACGTTTACGGGAATGCTTGTGAGGGATTATCTGGATTATTTCAACTGAGGTAGGAAGAATCATCCGTAGACTGGCAGCCTGGATTGTCTAAAGATGAGAAGGTGACCTAAGGGCAAGTATGCATGTCTCTCTGCTTTCTGACTGAGGATGCAAGGTGGCCAGATGTTTCATTCTCCTGCTGACTTGACATCCCTATAATGACGGACTTGCATGCTCAAAACCATGAGCTGAAATAAACTTTCCCCCTTAAATTGCTCTTGTCAGGGATTACAGCAACAGAAAAAGCAACTAATATATAAAATTGGTAAAATAATAATAATAATAATAATAATAAAATGGAGCTCTTTTTTTGTTTTGTGAGGTTGTTTGTTAGGGTTTTGTTCATTTGGTTGGTTGGTTGGTTTGGTTTGGTTTTTTTGAGAAAGGGTCTACACATAACCCTGGCTGTCCCAGAACTCACTGTATAGACCAGGTTGGTCTTGAATTCACGGAACTCTGCCTGCCTCTGCCTCCCAAGTGCTGAGAGTAAAGGCATGCACCGCCACACCCAGATGAAGTGGGGCTCTTGCTATGATAAACCTGACTATGGGGCTTTTGTTATGATAAACCTGAGTATGTAGCTCTTAGGCCTTTGGAACTGTTTCGTGGCTGGAATGTTGAAGAGTGTGGTATCTGGAACTAGAAAAACTAACTTGCTGGAAGTAAGACTTAGTGAGCCATTCTCATGGGGACTTGGAAGGTGAGAGAGCAGAGAGGAACGTGAACAGTGAAAGCCCAGTTCATGAGGTTTTAGAGGGGAACAAGATCTCTTAGAAAAGTGGGCTTAGGGCCATTCATGTGATATTTTGGTTAAGAAGCTGGCTGTATTCTGTCTATGTCCTAAGAACACGAGTGAGGTTTGACTTAAAGGTAATGAACTAACTTGTTTGGTGAAGGAAATTTTAAGACAAAATGGCATTTGGGCTACGGCATGGTTACTGTTTATTGTTCTGATCCAAGAAAGGAAAAAAGTGAAGCAGAAAGATATCAAAATAGTGTATTTTAATGAGGAAAAGAATTTAAGTAAATTTAACTTTATAGACAAGGCAGGTGTACAAGTAGCTCTCTCTAACTGTTAAAGAGAATAGCATCATTAAAGAGAAACCCCTTGATTTACACAAGGACAGTAAGAATGATGTCATGAAGACAGAACAATATCCATTAGAGACTCCATTTTATAAAGACACAAATTCATTTGAAGGAAGAAAGTCTAAAAGTGAATGGATTCCCAGCTCCATTCAAAGGCAACAGTCTAAGGAAGTGTTTCCCAATGGTCAGCACATAGGAGTTGATACAGCTATGATCCAAGTGAGTGATATGTCAGCAGAACTTAGTGGAAGCATTCATGTGCTACTAGTTTGAAAGCATGAAAAATGCAAGATCGAAGAGGTCATAGAATTTTATTTCATGGTTTCAGAGAGCCTCAGAGGTCAGGCAATGTGGGCAGGGTTGGAGTCCCATCAAGGAGACTCTGAAAGGCTATTGCACGAAGCTGAAAAGGTGAAGTCTAAATTGCAATGGAGACCCAAGGATGTTGGACGGGCCAAAACCCGAATGGCTGCTGAGAAAAACTGCAGGCGTAGGGTGGACTTAATCCAAAAGAGAGAGTATGTGTTTGCATGTGGCAAAACTAGAGAAGCAGTGCTACCATTTAGAATCTGAATGATTCCATCTGGAACTCCAGATGTGAGATGAGGAGCTTCAACGTTTGGTATTATCTCTGCTGGGATTTGGGTTTACTTTAGTTCATTCATTTCTCGTTATGTCCCCATTCTTCCCTTTTGGAATGAGAACATTTGTTCTGTGCCATTATATATGGTGCAGGGTTAATGGCTTAGGTCTCTCATAGACACGGGGTCGGGCTGTGACTGTTGCTAACGATTATCAATTCAATAGGTTTCAGAAGTACTGTGGAAAAAAATCTCTGGGAATGTTTATGAGAGATTACAGTTATTAGGTTAATTGAAGTGGGAAGGGAAGGCATATACCCCACAAATGTGGGCAGTACTGTTCCATGGGCTGGGGTCCTGGACCAAATACAACTAGGGAAGAGAATTGAATGAACGGGACTTTGTGTGCCATTGGGAGGAGAGGAAGAGTAAGAAAACACAAGTATTTGGAAACTATGTATCGAGGGGGAAGGAGACATGAGTGTTGTAAGGGAGAATAGATGGGAAAACATTACCCGACTACCTTGAAAATTCTAGTGCCGAGCGAAAAAATTTGGACATTCTCTTATAGGCATAGAAAAGTTTTTGAATATGTTAGGTGGGGCACCTACATGGGTACTGTAGGCAGCAAACATGCCACACTACAAGATGACCTCAGCATTGGTTTGTTATTGTTCTTCAGCAGAACCCATGGTACTACATCTCTTTTTGCCTGCCACCTCCCAGAGTCATTTCCCAGAAGCCTCTGTAGCCAGTGAGACTGTTTCAACTCTCCTTCCCAAGGGCCGCCTTTGCCAAGAATGTGTGCTAGAGGAGGAAAGAGTCCCCCAAAACCACTTCTCACCACTGCCAGTATCCAGTCAATAATAAATTGTCTTGCTGTTGAGAGCCATGAAACATTTTCCTCAGATGGCGGCATCTGTTCAAATTGGGTCTTGTCTACTAGATTCTCACAACTCTAACTATGCACAGATCTTCTCCTACACCTGCTAGTTGCCAAGCACAAAACGGGAATATCAAGACTAAAAGAAAATCAGGATCTGGGGGTGTCTCTCAATGGTAGAGTATGCTCTTAGCATGTGCAAATCTCTGGACTTGCCAGGCATAGTGTTGCACACCTTTAATCCCAGTACTCGGGAGGCAGAGTTAAGAGGATCGATGCTAGCTTGGTCTACAGATTGACACCCCATCTTAAAAAAAGCTTTCCCTCGGGCAATTTAGTGTCCAGAGGAACTCATTTTCAATTCAAGGACACTGAGAACCAGAGAGACTGATTGCACTGAATGCTGTAGCCAGTGACCGCTAGTCTAGTAGACTACTACTTTAGTGCTTTCCTTGGGCTTCTTGGGTTTATTTCCTGGGGTTTGCTGTTCCAAAGAGACATGAAGCATCAGAGTTTAGAGAGCAAAAAGGTAGGAAAGGGACCATTTGTGTGGAACACAAAGAAAGAGAGAGAGAAAAGGACTACGCTTTTCTCTTGGGTATCCTTACAGAGATAGCAGTGCTTAAAACTAAGACAGCTCTTAGCTAATTAATTACCTACGCTGCCAGTCCCCTTCCCCCTAGTGGGGATGGGGTGATATGTAACCAAAGTACTTGTCAGCCTCTAACAACTGCAGAGAGCAAGCCTAATAGGCTGCTGTGGAGTTTCGTTTTAGGAGAAATTTTCTCTCTGAAGATGATTTGTAAGCTTGATCCTGTCAGAACATAAAACCACATAACCCATCGTGTTTCCAATTTTGTCCTAGCTGCCATAAAACTTTGAGCCAAATTCAGAGTCCAATTATAATCCAGTTCATTTTAGGTACCTGGCAACATCTATTTGTGCTTCCTTTCCTTAGTCTCTGGTGTGTTTTCCTCCACATTTTTATCCCCAATTGTCTTTCGTTCATGTTATAAACTGATGAGTCGCCTAATATCCTCTCTAAAGTAGGCGAGATAGAAATCTCACATAAACTAAACTATATTTACAGATGCTAAGGGGATTTAAAACAATGAAGAACATTTGAGAAAACAGATGATATTTGGCCTACAGGAAAGCAGGCTTCTCAGGACATGATTACTGTCTTCAAATATCCAGTAGGCTACCAGGAGAGAAATGTAGTAGAATTATTCTGCATAGCTCCAAAGTGCACAGCCAGAAGTAATGGGTGAAAATTACCAGGAGACAGAGCCTAAGGGAAGAAACCTTTTCCAGAGAGGCTTAATCAACAAGGCGAGTTCACTGTCACTGGAGGCCTTCAAATAGTGACTGGATGCTATCATTTGGAGGGTCAGTTGCAACAGAGAATAGGTTAGATAGGATGGGTTAAACGTCCCTTTACATCCCTCTAATATGTGAAAGACATAATCAGAGCTGTAAATTAGAAGACAGGAGGGCAAAGAGGAAGGTATAGAGGGAGAACAGGAAAGACACAAAGATTCACCAAATACTGAGATAGTCTAGCCAAAATGACTCTTGACCACTTCAGAGACACTCATAGGTGGGATAATGGGCTATAAACAGAACCCAAGCTTGCACTAACCCAGTCCTATTCCATGTGATCCTTATAGGGGAAAAGAAACTGAAAAGCCCTGTTCATGACTCCTAATACCATAGGCTGTTATTCAAAGAAGAATAGGCCAAAGCTGTTAAGAGCTTAGCGATCATGTGATCCAAATCCCTCATATTATGACCCAATAAAGAGATGGGGGGGGCTGGAGAGATGGCTCAGCAGTTAAGAGCACTGACTGCTCTTCCAGAGGTCCTGAGTTCAATTACCAGCAACCACATGGTGGCTCACAACCATCCAAAATGAGATCTGGTGCCCCCTTCCGGCCTTCAGGCACACATGCAGGCAGAACATTGTATAAATAAATCTTTTTTAAAAAAAGTTAAAAAAAAAAAAAAGAGAGAGATTCACAGGGAGCTGGCCAGCTGTAGTGGCTCATGCCTGTAATTTCAGCATCTGGAGTATTAAAAGTTTGAAGTCAGCTTGGGTTGATATAGTGAGACTCCATCTCTAGATATATAGATACGTTGTAGGAACTCCTTCAGCCAACAGCCTTTAAGATACTGGCCCACTTTGGGTGTGGTCTCATGTACTATATATGCAGACAAAAGGCATGTGTGGGCCTCTTGGCTGTTGGATTCAGTTCCAGTTCTCAGCGCACGCAGAGAACCCTTTCTGTGAGTTTATCCCCAAATAAATAAACCCTTGTTTTACTCCATTCTGGGTTAGTGTGGAAATCTTTCATACTACAACATAGATAGGCACGTAGGGAGGTAGGTAGATAGATAGATGATAGATCATTGCCCACTTCATCTCACAAAGATCTTCTCAAGGGAAAAATCTTTTTTTCCATCTTTCAATCCTTCAACAAGGCTTGGTGTTGGATCCCTGCACATGGTGGATACACAATTAGCAGTTGGGACATTGAACAGCGCAGAATTGTCCCAAATTGTTGAAACTAGAAGTTGGGCCTTCTAACATGATCTGTGATGTGATCTATGACAACATACCATTCAGTTCTAGTCAGACAAACAGATTTTCACATCTCTGTGTCAGAAGCCTGGAGTCATACAAGTGTAGACATGAGATAAGCTGTGCCCTCAAGGAGCAAATGCTCTGCCTATGCACACTTGCTGTCATGGAAAGCTTCTTCCCTACTTTTGCATACTTCCTGCCTGTTTATCCTTCAGATCTCACTTCATCAGCACTCCCTTCTCTCATTCTCAATGTAGGCAGTCCCTCTAATAGATGCTGTCTGCGAGTCCTTTTCCTTGCCCAGCACAGCGAGCTTGTAACTGCATATTGACATGTGCAGTTCTTTGTTGCTTTCCATCTGCCTCCTCCTTTGGACTGTTGGTATTCCAAGGGGAGGTATTCCTCTGTCTATTGTTGCACTACCCATTCATTGTCATAGGTATAGTAAAAATCCTGGTACATGGTAGGTAAGCAACAAGCAATTTCTACCTGCTGGATGCCTGAATTAACACCCTAATGTTATGGTATGTAGACAGATCTATCATAATTACAGTCTGGTGTGATAAGGGTTTTGGCAGTGTATAAAAATCACTTCCTTAGGAAGGAGATAGCCAGTTCTAGGATGACCTCAGAAATGTATATGCTTCCAGGCAACAATAGGAAGAACAGCACAGCTTTGTGGAAGTGCCTCTTCTTCAGACAAACTCGGGTACGTTTCAGAATTCCTTTATTTTCCCAGTTCCCCAAGAAGCAGACTGTTCTGCTAGAGTGGGCTAAACTGAGCACAACTGGCAATCAGACTACAGAGAGCTGCTCCAAGAAGCTCAGAGACTCAGGAGTTGGAGTTTGCCCTGTTCCTTACCGCTCTCATCTCTAGGAGGAATGATTGGTTCTGGATTCAGGAGACAGTTCTGCACCTTTTGGCTAGGGTAAGACCTACTGTCAGACAGAAGAGTGTTGCCCTCTGGTGGTAATAATAATGATAATGATGATCAAATGATCATTAGTGGGTATGAGCTTTGCTAGAAGGACCAACTTTTCCAGCTTTCCCAGAATTGTTTGTAATCACTGAAGACCCCGGATCTCATGAAGGCTGTGAATGCCGGTTAAACCAGGAAATTTGGCCATTCTACACCTCCATAATGTTCAACATACCAGGCATGTGCATGATCTCACGTTTCCCAAGGCTAGGAATCAGGATTCAGTTTGGACAGAGCCTTCAAGATCCAGCCCATTTTCTGGATGAGGAAACAAAGTCTGAAAGAATGGAAGAACCTTCCGTGTTTGATACCTCGTTACAAATTAACATTAGAACCAAGAATAGCATCTAAGCTGCAGACCCTCAGCCTCATGCTCTTCGCCCCTGCCTAGCACTTCCTCAGTTGCGTGTCAGTTTGCAAGGCTCTCCAGTCTTCTAAGAGGGATTTCCTAAATCACCTGCTCTGCTCCTTCAGCCGTGCAAAACCCCTCCCCATTTAAAAACTGGTACTGGTTTTTTTTCCCTCTAAATGTGTAATGAGGAAAATATTTCCCAGGGAAATAAGCCAAGAAGATGCCCACAAGCTTGCCCTGACCGACCACTTTGCCCTCATATGTTTCCCCTCCTTTGCTTCTTTACCCCTCCCCCTTCCATCTTTTTCAAGGTTTCTTTTTTTTTTTCAGCCCCGCCTCAACTCCCATCCCCAGAAATACTTGAGAGGAGGGCAACCTTAGTTTAGGGCAGTCTCAGTGGCCCTGCTGAAGGGCATCTGGCACAGCAGAGAAAGGAGAAATGGGGAGGGAGATTTCCACAATCACCAGGTGGGATGGATTTGAGAATCAAGAGCTGAGGAGAGGTAAGGAGGCATCGCGGCAGCCAGGCGCACTGGGAAAGGAGCCACCTTGCCCGACTTCCTTACCCTAGCAAGTCTGTCAGGAGAGAGGTCCTAGTTTCCGGACCGCCTAAATTTACATGGCTTTCTTTGTTCCCTTGGTCCCTGACAAGGACCCCCCTCAAAATCAGCTCCTGCCTCTCCCCTCCACTGAGACAAATTTGCAAACTCCCACATCTCTGTGGAAACGGCAGAGAGCAGGAGAGAAGAAAAAAGGAGAAAAATCCACCCACATGCCAACAAACTGGAAAAAAAATAACCCAGGCCTTGTCTCACTCAGCTGTTGGCTTGCCTTTCCCTCCCACTGTGGCGGCTGCTCCTGCCTCCTGGACAGAGACCTGGATCTGTTCAGCTCCCTTTCCTGTTCCAAGCTGGCTTTTGTCAATATCCCCTGCCTCCAACCGTACCCCAGCTACCAGCGGAAGAGTCCTGGATTCCAGGCTCAGGGTGCTAGAAAGGAGCAATAGCAGAACCACCAAGTGCTTGAGGCAGGCTGTGGACCCCGTGCTCCCAAAGCATACGGGGACCTTTGTCTTGTCCCGCGGAAATAAGTCAGGGAGATGGGTCCCTACTCACAAGCTCTCCCTGCCAGGCCGCTTGGCTCTCAAAAGCTCCCTTACCTATTCACCCCTCCTTACCCACCCTTTTCAAGCTCTCTTTTCGGTTTGACTTCATGTGTTTCCATCTTTTCGTGCCCTCCCGTTTCTTCACCTTCTCTCCGAGTTCTGGGCACCATTTAGAAAACAAAATAGAACAGAACAAAACAATATGGAGTGTGTTGCTAGGAAAGGAGCAATCCGGAAACCTTCTCCATCAGGAACTATTGAGGAAAGTGGGAATGCCTGTGGGGATGAGATTATGAACTCAGAGAAGCGCAGGAAGGTAGAATTGCAAAAAGCTTTTGGGTTAACCTTACCAGATGAGGTGGCCCTAGACGGAACTATTATATGGATGCTTCCCCACCACACACACACACACTCACTCACTCACTCACTCACTCCAGGGAGCAGAAGGAATGGTGAATGAAAGATGCCAGACAGGAGTTTGAAATGGCAGCCTTGTTTCTTCTTTCCAAATTCCTGTTCTTGTTATTTCATTCCCTTGTCTTACTGTGTGGGATTTCTAGAATGTAGAGATGGATACGTATTTTACTGTAGCTACAGCTAACAAAAGAGATAAAATGGGCATCTTTTTATTCAATTAAAGGAAAAAGAGTTCCATGTTTTACCATTACATATGATTACAAAATCCTTCCTATAGGATTTTGGAGTACTTTTTTAAAAATCAGGTTAAGAAAATTTCCTCTTATTCCTAGTAGCCAAGAAGTTTGTTATGAATATGGCTTGTCTTATTGAATACTAGCTTCCTTAGCATTTTTTATAATGATCATGTTTTTACTTTTTTCTTCTTTTATACAAATGTTCAAGAATGAACTCAGGGATGGCAATATGGCTCAGTGGGTAAAGACGCTTGTGGCCAAGCCTGACAAACTGAGTTTGATCCCTGGGTCCCACGTGGTGGAAGCTGAGAACCAATTCCCACAAGTTGTCCACTGACCTCCACATGAACGCTGTGGCAATGGATCTCCCTTCCAAAAAAATTTTTTTTAAAGATTTATTTATTTATTATGTGTACAGTATTCTGTCTGCATGTGTGCCTGCAGGCCAGAAGAGGGCACCAGATCTCATTACAGATGGTTGTGAGCCACCATGTGGTTGCTGGGAATTGAACTCAGGACCTTTGAAAGAGCAGGCAGTGCTCTTAACCGCTGAGCCATCTCTCCAGCCCCCCAAAATTTTTTTAACAAAAAGGGAACAAGCTCAAAAGAAATAGATAACTTACAATATACAAACTTACCCTAAAGAATACACTGTCTAACCTAGGAGCAAA
Organism: Ondatra zibethicus; assembly: GCA_004026605.1. Classification (NCBI taxonomy): domain Eukaryota; kingdom Metazoa; phylum Chordata; class Mammalia; order Rodentia; family Cricetidae; genus Ondatra; species Ondatra zibethicus. The sequence goes on along the minus strand of PVIU01008654.1, from coordinate 69,104 downwards.
AGTCACTGGGGGAAAACTGGAAGTGTTCAAATAGAAATGCATAGCCAAGCATGGTGGCTCATATATGTAATCCTGGCAGTACAATTATGTGAATTCAAGGATATCTTTGAATACCAAGGGAGTTCCAGGCCATCCTCGGATACAGAGGGAGACTCTGTCTCAAAACATAAGTCTCAAATCATAAGTCATAGAAAATTCCAAGCAATCTATAAAAAACCCCCAAACAATCTATATTTAAAAATAAAGTAAAAAAATTAAGTAAAGCTGGGCAGTGGTGGCGCACGCCTTTAATCCCAGCACTTGGTAGGCAGAGGCAGGCAGATCTCTGTGAGTTCGAGGCCAGCCTGGTCTACAAGAGCTAGCTCCAGGACAGGCTCCAAAGCCACAGAGAAACCCTGTCTTGAAAAACCAAAAAAAAAAAAAATTAAGTAAAATGAAATCCCCAGAAACTAGTAAGAGAGTATAGCATGACCATAAGACAAAGTCAACATGCAAAAATCAACTGCTTCTTACACACCAACAATAAAAATTCAAACTGGAAATTTTAAGGCAGCAAAATTATTTTCAATAGCATCAATGAAATACTTAGTTATAAATACAGCAGAATAGGTACAGGATCTTAGTGTGCAAAACAAATCATTGATGATTGGTGTAGGAGGTCCTTCCGTATTTCTGTTGCTTTCATTGGTTGAATAAAGAGACTGCTTTGACCTTTTGATAGGGCAGCCCTTAGGTGGGCGGAGTAGACAGAACAGAATTCTGGGAAGAAAGACAGACAGGCAATGAATCTCCAGCCTGAGACTGACACTGGTTAGAAGCTTTCCTGGTAAGCCACGACCACGTGGTGACACACAGATTATTAAAAATGGGTTGAATCAAGATGTGAGAGTTAGCTAATAAGAGGCTAGAGATAATGGGCCAGGCAGTGTTTTAAATAAATACAGTTTCTGTGTAATTATTTCAGGGGTTAAGCTAGCCGGGCACTGGGAACGCGGCCCGCGCCTCTTACTACAAATTGGCACCCAACCAATGAAAGCAACAGAAATACAGAAGGACCTCCTACACCAGATGATAAAGCTAAATAGAAAGAATTATTCTATGTTCAAGGATAAGCTGATTAGATATTGTGAAGATCCATCCTTTCCAACCTAATACCTAGATATAATGTCATTCCAAGCAAATACCCAGCAAGCTTACATTGTGGGTATAGACAAAATGATTTTGAAGTTGGAGAAAGGCCAAAGACTTGGTACAATTACAACAATACTTAAGAAAGACAAAATTGGAGGGTCCACACTATCCAGTTTCAAGGCAACCACAACAGAAGTGAGTTACAGTACACAAAGGAGCTAAAGAAGGAATACATATATAGATCAATAAAGCAGACTAGAACAAATTCTGAGACAACACATGCAACAGAACTTATAGGAAATAGAAATTGAAGAAAAAAAAGAATCAAGTCAAGATCTTATACAAACTTCTTTGTAAACTAGAAGAAGGTTGCTGATATAGTCTCACATTTCACATTTCCTGTTTAAAACAAGCTTCTTGTCACACTTGCCCCTACAAGTGAGCAATGGGGGATATGTTATAAAACAGAATGGGTTCAGGCTAGATCAAAGATGCATCAAATACAATCAAAGCCTTACTCCCTTTTCCTACTCTGTGGAGGGGATGCCAGGGACCCTGTAAGTGAAAGTCCATAGGGAAGGTAAATGCTGTATTAATTTTAAGAGGCTACAATCTATGGCCATAGCACCCTGAATGTTCCTCACTCCATCATCTTAGAAGTTAAGCAGGATGGGGCATGGTTAGTACTGCCAGGCATAGTGGTACATTCATTTCATCCCAGTACTTGGGAGACTGAGGCAGGGGAGAGTTGATGGCCAGCCTAGAATACATAATAAGTTCAAGACCAGCCTGGAATACATAGTGAAATCCTATCTATCTAAAAGGAAAAAGAGAATGGGGGCGAGGAGAATAGTTCCAGGGCTGAGATGCCTCAGTGATTAAGAGCATTGGTTGTTCTTCCAGAAGACCTGGGTTCAGTTCCCAGTACCTATATGGTGGCTAACAATCCTCTGTAACTCCAGTTCAGGGGACCTGATGTCCACTTCTAGCCTCCATGTACACTGCATACATGTGGTACATGAACATATATGTAGGTAAGACTATTCACGTACATAACATGAAAGTCTTTTTTAAAAAGAGAAAAGTTCCAAGCTTTGTGTGCTAAAGATCTCTTTGCCCTATAATTTGGGTATTAATGAAGCATGAGACAGAAATTGAAAAAGGGCAAGAGAATAAACTGAAAGAGAAAAAAGAGAAGATTGATGGGGGAAGGTAGGAAACAGAAACCAAGTGAATGATCTATTAATAGAAAGGGCAGGATCTGGAGCCCCCTTGGGCAGACTGTACCCAACACTTTGATCCTTGATCTCAGCAAAAATCTCCTGATTTGCAGCTGTAAGAGAAAGGGAAAGGTGCTGTACAGGGAAATAACCCATACGGGGACTACACTTTGTCGGATCAGAAAGGTGAATAAGTAAAGTGGATAAATGCAGAGAGCTGCTTCTTAATTTTTTGTTGAGTTACTCATCTGTCTGAGAATGTGGTAAAGGCTCCAGCCTACATACTGTCCCCAGAAAATTGCAAATCACACAGCATACCAAATTTTGCCTGTAATTCAGCATATTTGAGTGTGTTCCGAACCATTCAGTCCATGAACATCTGTGTAGGATCTCTGAGTTAGAGAACATAGATATTTTGAATATCTGCATGAGTGCCAAGTGCAGCTGTAAATGCCTGTAGCCCCAGCTGCAACAAGAAACTGAAACAAGAGGAACTCTTGGCTAGAGGAGTTTGAGGTTAGCCTGTACAAAATAGCAGGGACCCATTCAAATAAAAAGAAAGGGAGCAGCATGACCAATAAGTGGATTATAATGGTATGCAATCTGCTTGGTCAAAGAGGAAGCCCAGGTTTATGGCTGAGGTGGCTAGATGGATGATGGAACCTTTCACTGAGAAGGAGAACACCCAAACAGGAACAGGTGTCTGAAGAAAAAAATATCAAATGGCCTATGTCTTCTCTGTCTTTGGGAAGGCATCCATTAGATGGATATAGAATCTGGTGTTCAGGAAAGACATGTAGGCTGATGCTACAGAATTGGGAGCCATCTTGTAGGTAATTAGTAAGTACAAAGGGATGGATGGATCACCTGCAAAAGCTGCACAGAGCGAGCCACTGAATATCCAGATGGGCAATGCAAGATTCCATATAAAGCAGAGCTCTGACACACAATCTGCAGCAACCGGCCTAGGAAACTCACCCTTTACGTACAGTAAACAGCCTGGGAAGCAAGCTCATAATAAGTGAGATTTTTAAGAAGTTAGATGGTTACCTCTAGTGACCTTCTAGGAAGCTAAATAAACAACTTCCATAACAACTGATTCAAAGTGATTAGGACTCGATAAATAACTGACATTTACCTGAGTTTTTGCCCCCCCTTTCAACTTAGAACTAACGATCCCATAAAGGCAAATATGTACCCCTAACTGATCACATAGCTGCTTCTAGCTGCTGATAGCTTCCCAGGGCAAATAGCCTGGGAACAAATCAGGGCATACATAATCTGTCTCTTTTCTACTCTGAACCGTTCCTCCTCTACCTGCCTCTGAGTCTCTACCGAAACAAAACGGTGGTGGATTTCCTTGTTATAGCAAGCTCTAAATAATAGCTTTTACTCTTCTCATTTGGCTTGTCTCTGCCCTCCCCCTCCCAAGAATGAGAAAAGGGCTTGAACATAGCTTTATTAAACAAAAGCATTTAATAAAGGGACAGAGAAAGAAGGATCCACAAGTGACAGGGATAGGGGCCAAGGAATAAAGGGCAAACCTAGGAAGAATTTGTGTCACCAAAACCAAATGGAGGGAGGGGTCTATGGTGCCAAATATTACACAAAACAAGGTCTGAATCAACTAGATTTAGAAACAAGACCATTGGCAGGCTTGCACAGAGCAGTTTCCATGGAGTAGTGGGCGTGGATGGCAAATTACAATGGGCTAAGAAGGAAAGAGTCAAAGGCAAAATGAAAAGGGGTTAAGAAGTGACTGGGGAGAAAAGATTAAAAAGTGAAGGGGAGGTGAGGAGGTGGGACAGTAGTGCTAACACCGTCCTCCGGCTGTTTGTCTGTGACAGGGAGGAGAGGAATAGGGCAAAAGCTGGAAAGCAATGAGCCCTGAGCAGTGATTTGGTTTGTATGGACCTTTACTGACGCAGAATTACAGAGGATAAACTTCATGTGATTTAAGTACACACTTAAGCTAGTTTTACCTTGTTTACAAAATCATGAGAGCATCACAATTCCACCTTTTTCTTTCTTGAGATAGGAGTTGTTCATGCTGGCCTGAACTCTTGGGTTCAAGTAATCATCCTGATTCGGTATCCTAATAGCTGGAACTAAAGGCACAAACCACCATTTCCAACCCCAATCCATTTTTTTTGTTTTGTTTTGTTTTTTCGAGACAGGGTTTCTCTGTAGCTTTGGAGCCTGTCCTGGAACTAGCTCTTGTAGACCAGGCTGGTCTCGAACTCACAGAGATCTGCCTGCCTCTGCCTCCCGAGTGTTGGGATTAAAGGCATGCGCCACCACTGTCCAGCCAGCCATTTTTTAAGCATTTCTATTTCTTCCAAAAAAATCATTCCTGCCCATTCAGCTGCCTCCTATCCCCGCCTCATTCCTCGTCAATTGCTTATCTACTTCCTTTACTATATATTTGTGTTTCACGCAAAGTTTCTATAGACAGAATGAAAGAATGTGTATGAGAAGTTGTGCCTGAGTTTTCTGACTGAGCAAATGTTTTTGGGGTTCATATATGCTGTCCCATGTATTACTGCTCCATTTCTGAATAACATGATTCCATTGTGTTTTGTTTAGGCATTCACCAGTTGGTAGAAAATTGGGCTGTTTCTACATTTTGGCTGGTTTGAACAAAAAGGCTTTAAAACCTCTGAATATAATTTTCTTGTACACATTAGCATTTTCATTTGTCTTGGGTATTTAGAGGCACGACTATGGGATCGTGAGGTAAACTATGATTAGATTCTTAAAAATTTAGGAGGCAATGCTTTAAAACTTTTTAAATTACATTTTTATTGGGGTGGGGCATGTGCACATGTGATCTCCACATTGGAGATCAAAGGTCAGCTTGTGGGGTCAGGTCTCTCCTCCCATCACTTGGGTTCTAGGGACTGAACTCAGGCCATCAGATTTGCAACAAGATCTTTATCCAGGGAGCCATCTCTCTGGCCCAGACAATTCTTTCATTAGTTGATTAAAAGTCACAAAATTGTATGATTTAATGGCATCTATTACACATAGAATGTGCAAGCATCACCCCTTCGTGGTTCTAAATCACTTTCATCACTTCCAAAAGAAACTCCCATACTTGCTCATTAGCAGTCATTCTTCGCTGCTCCCTAATCCCAGCCTATAAGCAGCTACTAGTCGACTTTGTGTTTATATGCATTTACTTTGTGTGGATAGTCATATAAATGTAACCATGGAATAGGAGGCCTGTTGTGTCAGGATTCTTTCACTTAGCATTGTGTTTTCAAGGTTCATTTGCATTGTAGTCTATAGCAGTCAGTATTTCGTCCCATTTTATGGCTGAAAATATTAAATTGTACCACATATATCACATTTAATTTATTCATTCATCAATTTATGGCCATTTGTGCATTTTCTGATTTTTATTATTGTAAATAACTCTTCTAGGAATGTTTGTGTATGTATATTTATTTGAATTCTTGTCTTCAGTTGCTTCGAGTACATGCCTAAGAGTGGAATTACTGACGTATATGGTAATCCTATTTACCCCTTAAAAAGAAATATCAAACAATTTTTCACAAGGGCTTCATAATTTTGCATCCACATGAGCAATGTATAAAGATTCCAGTTGTCAATACTTCCCTTTTTAAAATTATACATACCCTAGTAGGTGTGAAGTGACTTTGATTTGCATTTTCCTAATGGTACTATGAATTTCTTTGTTTCTTTGTTGAATCAGGGTTTTTCTATGTAGCTGTCTTAGTTAGGGTTTTTATTGCTGTGAAGAGACACCATGACCACAGCAACTCCCATAAGGAAACATTTAATTGAGGTGGCTCGCTTACAATTTCAGAGGTTCAGCTCATTAGCATCATGGCAGAGAGCATGATGGTGTGCAATCAGACATGGTGTTGGCTACATCTTGATCAGAAGGCAATAAATAGGAAGTGGGCTGTGCCACTGAGTGAAGCAATAAAGAGACCTCAAAGCCTGCCCTCTCAGGGACATATTTCCTCCAACGAGGCCACACCTCTTAATAGTGTCACTCCCTTGGGAATTATGGGGGCTAAATACATTCACACTACCACAGTAGCCATGGCTTGCTTGGAATTCAGTAGGTAGACCAGGCTGGCCTTGAACTCACAGAAATCCACCTGCCTCTGCTTCCTAAGTGCTGGGATTAAAGGCGTGTGTTATCATATACAGCTATGAATTTATTTTTCAGATACTTCATGGCCATTTCTATGCATTCATTTTCTGTTCAAGTCCTTTGCTCATTTTTCAATTGGATTGTGCATCTTATTCATACTGAGTTGTAGGAGTTCTTTATACATTCTGGCTTCAGGCCCCTTATCAGACATACTATTTGTGTTGTTTTCTCCTAGTTTGTAGGTTGTTTTGTGGCTTGGAGGGGGTAGTGGCTGGAATCGAACCCAGGAACTTGGGAATTCTAGACAAATTTTCTTGTCTAGAAGCACTGAGCTATATCCCAAGCCCTCTTGTAATTTTCCCAGTGAAGCCTCTAATTCACGAAATATTTCTTCTTTCCATTCCCTGGGGACTCTACATGGCCAATTACATGATATTGCCTACAACTCTGAATGCTGAAGGAATAACACAAAAGTGTGCAGGGTCAGTTAGTGATTTTTCAAGGCAGCTACTGAAGTCAAGAATCTGATAAAGAGGCCGGGAGGTGGTGGTGCACACCTTTAATCCCAGCACTCGGGAGGCAGAGGCAGGCGGATCTCTGTGAGTTCGAGATCAGCCTGGTCTACAAGAGCTAGTTCCAGGACATGCTCCAGAGCTACAGAGAAACTCTGTCTTGAAAAAACAAACAAAAAAAAAATCTGATAAAGAGTTAAGCATGGTGACACACACATAAAACCCTAGCTCTCAGGAAGTTGAGGTATAATCATGAATTTAAGGCCAGTTTGAGCAACAAAGAGACCTGGTCTCAAAACAAAATCTGTGGGATAGCAGGGCCCATAGCTGTATGGGCAATTGTTATGTTGCTCGTGGGTGAGAAAGAATTATTCTACCAATCCATGCTATTCTTAGGTTTACATCATGACATGCCTGTTTTATGACCTCGCCTTTTTCTCCAGGACATTGATGGACCATATGGGTTGCTGGACATTATTTTCTATTAGCTTTTAAAACTTAACAAAATCTTGAAATGCCTTCATACATACAGATCCCTACCCTCTTACTTCAACAGGGTCTTCTACACAGCCCAGACTGGCCTTAAACTCATGATCTCCCTGATCCAGCCTCCTGAATGTGAGGATTATAGGCATGCACTATCATACCTAATCAAATATAGTTCTTGTTTACACAAGATTTACTGCAGGTCTAGCAGCTTTTTGGAATAGTTCCTTTCCACATGGTAACTCAGAGGTACAGGCAGATGAATGTTCCACCATCTTGTGGCTGACTCATCTAGCTTTTTTGGTTGCCACAATAGAGGAAGAGAGAGTAGGTGGGTTGAGTACCAGCTATTAAATGCACAACCTATTGGCCAGACTTCTAATTCCAATAGTTCCAGTCTCAATAATGAAATTCCAATACTTCCAAATTCATCTTCTGTTACAGTTAACCAGAGACATTGCTTACACTACTGCAAAATATATCCATGACTAGTAAAGGATACAGGGACGAGAATATTGGAACCTTTTCTGATAATTAAAGTGATAACACATGCTAAAAACTGAATATTACACAAATATTTAATGAGGAAAATGAAAAGTCCCTCATAATCTCAGACACCAAGATAACTATTATTTATAGCTTGTTACATATTCTTTCTATTTTCTATGCTATACAAACAAAAGACTTGTATATTCAATGTATTTTGCAAGTGGCTTGTTTACTTGCTACTGTGTATTGAAATCATCCTGTGAATACAACATAATTTACTTGAGCAATTCTCTATCAATGAATAATCAGCTTCTGATTTTTAGTGTGGGATTTATGCAAATATTTCCCAAGTTTCTCCCTTGATTTCACTTGGAATGTTATTTAACAAATGTTTAACTTTACACAGTTGAATTTATCTACCTTGTATTGTTAGCTGAAAAAAAAAGTGAGCAGAAGTCTGTGTATACAAAAAGAGAGAGTAAGCCGGGCAGAGGAGGCGCACGCCTCTAATCCCAGTACTCGGGAGGCAGAGGCAAGCGAATCTCTGTGAGTTCGAGGCCAGCCTGGTCTACAAGAGCTAGTTCCAGGACTGGCTCCAAAGCAACACAGAGAAACCCTGCCTCAAAAGACCAAAAAAAAAAAAAAAAGTAAGAAAATATGTTTACATAAAGAAACAATGGTGGTGAAGGACTACTCAGTTGCTGGAGTGTATGCCTTGCAAGTGTGACAACCTGAATTCAATCCTGAGAGCCCACATAAAATGGCAGATATGGTAGCCTACACTTTTAATCCCAGCGCTGCAGGGACAGACACATGCGAATCCCTGAGACTCACTGACCAACCAGCCTAGCCTAATTGACAAATTCTTTTTTGTTTGTTTGTTTGTTTGTTTTTTGAGACAGCATTTCTCTGCATAGTCCTGGCTGTCCTAGATCTCACTCTGTAGACCAGGCTGGCCTTAAACTCATAGAGATCTGCCTGTCTCTGCTGCCCAAGTGTGGGGATTAAAGGCATGCACCACCACTGCCTGGTTAATTAATGAGTTCGCTTTCTTTTCTTCTTTTTTTCCCTGGTTTTTCGAGACAGGGTTTCTCTGTAGCTTTGGAGCCTGTCCTGGAACTATTTCTGTAGTCCAGGCTGTCCTCGAACTCACAGAGATCCACCTGCCTCTGCCTCTCAAGTGCTGGGATTAAAGGCGTGTGCCACCATCCTGCAATTGATGAGTTCTGAGTCAATGAATAACTGCCTTGAAGAAGGTGGGTGACTCTCCTGAGGATGACACCTAAGGTTTTCCTATGGCCTCCAAGTACATACATATACACAGACACATACATATATAAGTCCAATAGAAAAAGAAGAAGGAATGAAGACACTAGAAATTAATAAAATAGTTACTATATAGAGTTCAAGGGGAATTTCTTTCTTTCTTTTTTTTTTTTTTTTTGGTTTTTCGAGACAGGGTTTCTCTGTAACTTTGGAGCTTGTCCTGGAACTAGCTCTTGTAGACCAGGCTGGTCTCGAACTCACAGAGATCTGCCTGCCTCTGCCTCCCAAGTGCTGGGATTAAAGGCGCGTGCCACCACCGCCCGGCTCAGTTTCACTTTTTAATTTTTTTGTATTAGCTTCCTGTTTCTTTTATAACAAATTACCACAACCATGGCTAAAGTAACATACTTGGGGGTCAGCAAGATGGCTTAGCAGGTAAAAGCATTTGCCACCAAACCTAATAACTTGAGTTCAATCCTTGGAATCCACATAATGGAAGAAGAGAACTCACTCCCACAAGTTGTCCTTTGACCTTCACATGTGCACCGTGGCACATGCACACACGTGCACACACACTAAATAAATCAATGTTAAAAATAATGTTCAGCTTGCAGAAGGCCATGGGTTCAATCCTCGGTTTTTGAGGTCAGAAGTCTGAAGTGGGTTTTACAGGACCAAAAGCAAAAGACGTGTTCTTTAGTGCTAAGGGGAGTATTTCGGTATTTCTTTCCTTGTCATTTCCAACTTCTAAAGGCTTCTCACGTTCCTTGGTTTATGACCACATCTTTCAAAGTTAGAAATATAGTGTTTGTTTCTTTTCTTTCTCCTCTTTTCCCTCCCTTCTCCTCTCTTATTTTTGAAACAAGGTGTTACACTTCTCTGATTCTCCTCCTTATTTCTTCTTTCACTTTTAAGTACCCTTATAATTACATTTATTCTACCTAATCAATCCAGAGTATTATTTCTATTATCAAGATCCTTAACGTCTACAAAGTTCCTTCCGCTACGTGCTACGGTCTATGTGTATATGTTCTCACAAAGTTCCTGTGTTGATCCCTAACTCACATGGTGTTAGTATAAAGAAGTGAGGCTTTTGGAGGCTCAACCTTCATGAATGGGATTAGTGATATTACAAAAGAGGACTGAGAAATCTTGTTAGTTCCTTTCTGCCTATTAATCATGTGAGGATACGTTTTTAAAAAATGTCACATATCAAGAGCAAACTGTCATTAGACACTGGATCTGCTAGTGCCTTGATCTCAGACTTTTCAGCCTTCAGAAGTATGAGACATAATTGCATTGTTTACAGTACCCATCTAGCCTATGAACTAAACAATGACCAGCATGGCACATTATCCGTAAGAGTGCAGGAGTGGCTTGCACACCTTGGCAGTAACCAACATTACTGTCTAATTGGACTTAAGGCCTGCTCAATAAGAAGGAAATCATGCCTGGTACTGGAAACCTGCTCAGCTACCTTGAGTTAATGAGGTCATGGATCTTGAAGGAGAACAAGTTACCACCACTTTACAAAACCAGCATAATTCCGAGCTACATTTTGTCCTTATACTCACAGAGAAGTTTAAGTCTCATCCCTCATCGAAGAAACATTTCCTTACAACAGATGGAGAGCATTGCAGAAAACCACAACCAAACAAAATGCAGAGCTGTGAAGCTCACGGATACATCTACAACATAACTCCTTCACATGAGGAGGCGGAAAGACTGTTAAGAACAGGAAGCTTACTGTGCGGCTGTGTCGTCTAGAAATGTCAGAGAAGCCACATCCATGACGCCTCAACAGGATAGCTTCCTAAACATGACCTGGACAAGGACAACACTAATGGCCATGCTACTACAAACTGGGAAAACTCATGGGGCCTTAATTCTAGATAAAGAACTATAGGTAACTAAGGGATGCTGAGAGCAGGAGAAATAGTCTTCCCCAGGGAAGAACCTCCAAACTGGTTGTCTAATACCAAATGGTCAGCCTTGAAATCATGTACATACAAGTAACTTTATATGGACTGAGCATGTTGCATTCATACATTTAAGGGTGTGTGTGTGTGTGTGTGTGTGTGTGTACTAAAAGAAATAGAGGCCACAAATTTAAAAGAGAGCAAGAACATACACGAGAATGACTGGAAGAAGGAAAGGGAAGGGGAAAATGATGCAATTATATTTCAATTTTAAAAATGTTAAAAAATTAGCCCTCTAAAGCAGCTGTTCTCAACCTCTGTTTCATGACCCTTGCAGGGGTCACATTTCAGATATTCTGCATATTAGATATTTACATTAAGATTCATAGTAGTAGCAAAATTAGTTATGAAATAGCAATGGAGTAATTTTATAGTTGGGAGTCAGCACAACATGAGGAAGCACATTAAAAGTGTGGCAACGTTAGGAAGATTGAGAACTGCTGGCGCAAAGCATGTTCTTATAGCATCTGAACTGGTTAGGAGGCCATGTAAAGTATGTATTTTCAAGTAATTGAGAGTGATATGCACAATCCTGGAAGGTAATTCTTTAGCATTCCACACTATATAAATAAATTACCTATTCAATAAAATAACAAAACTAAGTATGCTGAAAACATCTTTTCGCTTAGAGTTTCTGGGTTTTAAGTCACATGAAAAAGCCCTTTCCCACTCTAGACTATAAAACATCTATTCATACTTTCTTTTGAAACTTTGAGCACTGCTATAACTAATAATAGTAACATTAATTTTTATTGGGGTATAATTTAAATAAAATGAAATGCTCAGACCTTAGTGAAAAGTTCAACCGGTTTCAACAAAAACATGAACCCATTGTAATCCACATCTTTATCAAGATACATACTATTTCCATCCTCCTAATGACTCTTCAAAATCAGCCTTCTTTCCAAACTGCTATTGTTCTTTCTTCTCTCCAATGTTTTATGTTATCCTGAAAAATACAAAAATTGAGTCATTCAGGATGTGCTTGGGGCTGTTGTCTGGCTTCACTCGGTCAGCATAATCCTCTGAGATCCATCCCAGTTGTTCGCATCAGGAATCCACGCCTCTCTTGCTGAGCAGTCCCCTCCTGTGCGTATGTTTGTGTCTTCATTTGCTTATCCACTCACCTGGTGGGCATTTGCGGTTTCCATTTCCCCTTTTCAATAAAATGGGAGTGCTTAAAATATTTCTAAATTAGTTATTTTTATTTCTATGTATGTGTGTGAGCCCACCTAAGTTTGTGTGCACCATGGACCGAGGCCAGAAGAGGGTGTTGTATCTACTGGAACTGTTGTTACAGATGGTTTTGAACTAGCATGCGAAAGCTGAGAACTAACCTGAATCCTCAGCAAGAGCAATAAGTGCTCATAAGTGCTGAACCATCTCTCCAGCCCCTAATATTTATACTTTTTTGAATAGTTGGAATTTATTTTGGCATAAGCAATAAGATGGAGACATGACCTTATTTTTGCCAAATCACAAGGGAATTGAACAATTCACCTTTTCACAAATAAATTTGTCATTGTTAATATGCTAAATTCTCATGAACCTAATTTTAAAAAGCATTCTGCTATATTCCATTAATGTAGTTTTCAGTTTTGAACCAGTACCACTATATTTTAACTCCTACAGCCTCACAATTTCTTTTATTAAGTGCTAAGACTGGTGGTTACTCATTACTCATTAGTCATCTCAGAATTTTCCTTGTTATTTCTGGATCTTTATTGTTCTAAAGGAATACAATTTATAGATGCAAGATCAATTTAAACTTATTTTAATTTTGTGAAATGTATGAATCAATTTGAAGAGTATTAACATTTTTATAAATACTGAACATTTCCCACATTTTTATTTTATTACAGTATTTACCTATTTATTATTGTGCAAGTGTGTGCATGTGCCACAGTGGTGGTCGGAGGACAATTTGTACGAGTTGATTTTTTCCCTTCATATTGTTCACTGGGCACCAAGCTCAGATTGCTAAGCTTGGTGGCAAGTGCCTTTACCTGCTGAGTCATCTCACCAGCCCTATGAACATATTTTATAATCTATAAGGGAGCCCCTTAACTGTACAGTGGGGTTTCCAGAAAGATACAATGACAAGGTTTAGAAGGAAATGCAGAAATTCAAGTATGGCTCAAGGAAGGGGAAATACAGAACTGTGTGAAGCACAGGAGAGAACAGAGCAGAAGTGACTGCAGTAGTGGCAGCTATCTATGGCTGAGTAGCATCCACAAATGTAGTGGTTTAGAAAAACAACCTTATTCATCTCATAGTATCTATGGGTCAGAAATCTAAGCACAACTTAGTTCAAGTCCTTTGCTTCAGGGCCTCACAAATCCACAATAAAGGTGCCAGAGGAAGGGCCCACTCCCAAGATCACGTGGTTATTGTCAAATTTTCAATCCTTTTTCAGTGATTGTTGGACTGAGAAGCCCTCAGTTTCTGGACTTTAATTTCCTGACACATGACCTCTCTAAAATGGCAACTTGTTTCATCAAAGGGACTAGAAGTGTAAATCATAGCTAAAGCAATTGATGGAATGTGCAGGGCCCTGGGTTTGATATCCATTAACACATACACAGACATACACACATGCACACACACACACACACACACACACACACACACCCAACAAGGTAATTAATCATTGTTTAGCAAGATAGAAGTCTCAGTCCTAGGTAATCTAAACACTTAAACTAAATCCCATCACCTTTATTGTATACATGAATTGTGTATATACATGAATTGTACACAAATCTGTATGTCAACCCACACCCAAAGGGAAGAATTACACATCAATCTGAAAAGTAAGACTCATCGAGGGTCATCCTAAAGGCTACTTATCACAGTTACTAAGAAATATAATGTTCAGTAACTTTAAAATCATTAGCTAATTCAGCCGGGCGGTGGTGGCACACGCCTTTAATCCCAGCACTCGGGAGGCAGAGGCAGGCGGATCTCTGTGAGTTCGAGACCAGCCTGGTCTACAAGAGCTAGTTCCAGGACTGGCTCCAAAGCTGCAGAGAAACCCTGTCTTGAAAAACCAAAAAAAAAAAAAATCATTAGCTAATTCAAAATTTGCCAAAGGAATTTTCTAGAGATCCCCAATACATGGAGGAAAAAACCCCACAAGTTTCTCAATATAAACTTTAATTTCTTTGGGATTTTTGTTTGTTTTGTTTCTCTGTGTAGCCTGAACTGTCCTGGAACTCACTCTGTAGACCAGGCTGACCTTGAACTCACAGAGATTCGCCTGCCTCTGCCTCTCAAGTGCTGGGATTAAAGGTGTGCACCACCAGCAGCCAGGTTTCTTTCATCTTCCTTTTCTTACTTTTCTTTCTTCTTTTTAAAATGAATTTATTTGTTTGTTTATTTGTTTTACATCCTGGGTAAAGTTTTCCCTCCCACCCCTCCTCCTAGTCCCTCCCCCACTTCTGTTCAGAAAGGGGCAGGCCTCCCATGAGTATCAACAAAACATAGCATATCCAGCTGCAGTAAGACTAAGCACCTCCCTTTGCATTAGAGCTGGGCAAGGCAACCCAGTATGAGGAGTAGGGTCCCAAAAGTCAGTAAAAGAGTCAGAGACAGCCCCTGCTCCCACTGTTAGGAGTCCCACAAGAAAACCAAGTTACACAATTGTGACATACATACAGAGTGCCTAGGTCAGTCCCACACAGGCTCCCTGGTTGTCAGTTCAGTCTCTGTGAGCCCCTATGAGCCCAGGTTAGTTGATTCTGTGAGTTTTCTTGTGGTGTTCTTGACCTCTCTGGCTCCTACAATCATTTCTCCTCCTCTTCTGCAGGATTCCCTGAACTCCACCTAATGTTTGGCTGTGGGTCTGCATCTATTTCCATCAGTTGCTGGATGAAGCCTCTCTGATGACAATTGGACTAAGCACCAATGTAGTCACAGGAGGTGGCCAGTTCAGGCTACGTATCTGCTATTGCTAAGAGTCTGAGCTGGGGTCTTCCTTGTAGATTCCAGGGAGATTCCCTTGTACCAGGTTTTTACCTGACCTCCTTTCCAGTAGCCTCTTTCAGTACTCTCCCCCTCCATCCTCCCATCCCCTACAGCCTGATCATTCATGTTCCCGTCCCCACCTGCCCTCAGTCCACTCACGAAATCCCTTCTATTTCCCCTTCCCAGGGAAATCCCTGTGTTCCCCCTCCCCCCGAGCCTTCCTTGTGTCTGTGGATTACAGCATAGTTATCCTTTATTTTACAGCTAATATCCACTTATAAGTGAGGACGTACCATGTTTCTCTTTCTGGGTCTGGGTTACCTCACTAAGGATGATTTTTTTCTAGGCCCATCCATTTGCCTGCAAATTTGTGTCCTTGTTTTTAACAGCTGAATAATACTCTTGTATAAATGTATCACATTTCCTTTATCATTCCTTGGTTGAAGGACATCTAGGTTGTTTCCAGGTTCTGACTATTACAAATAAAGCTGCTATGAACAGAGATGAGCAAGTGCCCTTGTGTTATGATTGAGCATCCTTTGGGTATATGCCCAAGAAAGGGCTAGCTGGGTCTTGAGGTAGATCAAGTCCCAGTTTTCTGAGAAACTGTCATATTGATTTCCAAGTGGCTATACAAGTTTGCATTCCCACCAGCAGTAGATGAGTGTTCTCCTTACTCCACATCCTCTCCAGCATAAGCTGTCTTTGATCTTAGCCATTCTGACTGGTGTAAGATGCTATTTCAGAGTTGTTTTGATTTACACTTCCCAGATGCCAAGGATGTTGAATATCTCCTTAAGTGTTTCTCAGCCATTTGACATTCTTCTGTTGAGAATTCTCTGTTTAGATCTGTACCCCATTTTTAAATTGGATTATTTTTTTCATGTCTAGTTTCTTGATTCTTTCTGTATTTTAGAAGTTAGCTCTCTGTTAGATTTGGGGTTGGTGAAGATCTTTTTCCCATTTTGTAGGCTGACATTTTGTCCCATAGATGGTGTCCTTTGCCTTAAAGAAACTTTCCAATTTCAAGAGGTCCCATTTATTAATTGTTGATCTTAGCCCCTGTGCCATTGGTGTTCTTTTCAGGAAGTGGTCTCCTGTGCTCAGGCATTCAAGGCTACTTTCCATTTTCTTTTCTATCAGCTTCAGTGTATCTAGATTTATGTTGATGTCTTTGATCCATTTGGACTTGAGTTTTGTGCAGGGTGATAGATATGGATCTATTTGTATTCTTCTATATGCTAACATCCCATTGGACCAGCACCATTTGTTGGAAGATGCTTTCTTTTCTCCATTATATAAGTCAAAGTATCATTATTCACAGACGATATGATAGTATATACAAGTGACCCCAAAAACTCTACCAGGGAACTCCTAAAGCTGATAAACACTTTTAGTCAAGTGACTGGATTAACTAAAAAAGTCAGTAGCCTTCTGATATAAACAATAAATGGGCTGAGGAAAAATTCAGAGAATCAGCACCCTTTACAATTGTCTCAAATCGGGACTGGAGAGATGGCTCAGAGGTTAAGAGCATTGCCTGCTTTTCCAAAGGTCCTGAGTTCAATTCCCAGCAACCACATGGTGGCTCACAACCAACTTTAATGGGATCTGGTGCCCTCTTCTGGCCTGTAGGCATACACACAGACAGAATATTGTATACATAATAAATAAATAAATATTTTAAAAAACCAATAGTCTCAAATCATATAAAATATCTTGGTGTAACTCTAATCAAGCAAGTGAAAGACCTGTGTGATAAGAACTTCAAATCGTTGAGGAAAGAAATTGGAGAAGCTATCAATATATGGAAAATTTCCCATGCTCATGGATCAGTAAGATTATCATAGTGAAATACCCATTTTACCAAAAGCAATCTACAGATTCAGTGCAATCCACATTAAAATTTCAACACAATTCTTTACAGACCTTGAAATGACTCACCTTCATATGGGAAAAAACAAAAAAAAAACCACAAGATAGCTAAAACAATCCTGTGCAATAGAGGTACTTTCAGAGGTATCACCATCCCTGACTTCAATTCTACTACAGAACTATAGTAATAAAAACAGCTTGGTATTGGCGTTAAAAACAGACAGGTGGATCAATGGAATTGAATCGAAGACCCTGACATAAATTCGTATACCTACAGACACCTGATTTTCAATAAAGAAGCCAAAATTATACTTCCTTTTCTTTTTTTTCTTTTTTTCTTTTTTGCTAAGAATGCATAGAAATACTTCCTTTTCTTTATTGAGACAAAGTCATGTAGCTCAGGCTAGACCCAGTTCTGTTTAGCCAGTGGTGACCTTGAACTCCTGATCATCCTGCCCTCATCTATCTAGTACTAACTAAGATTGCGCCACAGGCAGCTTTCTTTGATTGTTTTGAGGCAAGGTCTCACTATTCATCCTAGGTTGACCTGGAATTCACTGTATAGTCCAGAGCATCCTCAAATTCTCTACCTTCTATAATGTACATTATTAAATTGCCATGTGTTGTTTGTTTGAGTTCACTGAGAAGCTAATTTTCAAATTGGGACTTTCTTCAACCCATTTTATACCAAAGCATGTTTGTCGCAAAGTGTCCTCCAAGTTCACTTGATTGGGGATGGGCTCCCCTGGCCAACTCTGTGACAGAGAGGGACAACAACAGAACATCCAAAGAGTTAAAATTATGTGCCCTTGCCAGGCGGTGGTGACACAGACCTTCAATCTCAGAACTAGGGAGGCAGAAGTAGGTGAATCTCTCTGAGTTCGAGGCCAGCCTGGTTTACAGGTTGAATTCTAGAACAGCTAGGATTACACAGAGAAAACCTGTCTTGAAAAACAAACAAAATATATCGTGCCCTTAAAAACAGCTAGAGGGTGAACTGTGTCTAACAGATGTAACTATTATCCATCCCGCAGTATTAATGTGCCGACGGTGGAAGAGTGAAGCTGCGACTCAGCATGGGCAGTTCTATCATTGGATGCACAGCCACGGAGAGAAAGTGCCATGAGGAGCTTCAGTTGACTGCCTGATTTTGTGGTCATTTTCTGCTGGATGTCATGAGCCAATTTGGTGTTTTATCTCTTTCTGTTGTTTTTCCAAGGGGAATCTCTTTATGGCGAAGTTCAGCTGACTACCTTGGAGGGGCTTCCTCATTTGATCTCTACTAATGTTTTGAGTATCTAATTGGATGATATTTTGTTATCTATCCATTTTATTCGCTTTTACTTTGGCTTGCTCTATACTTCATTCAGACCCTAAAATGTGGCTGTCACAAGCCATTCTCTATACCATACAGAACATCTTCCTGTGTCCACTTTCTAAGTACTGGGATGACAGGCATGTGCCACTATGTGCAGCCCAATTTTGATTTCTGTGAAAATTATGATCTCTGGCGAAAGAGACTCTGGGCTCATATAGCCTGATAAATAGTAGCCACATCCATTTTTGTAGCATCTCAGAGCTTACGAAACTGCTCTCCAGTCGTGTTTGAATTTGATTTCCTTAACAAACATAAGATGTAGCCAGATAGGAAAACTAATGTTTAAAAGGAATATACAGCTACCTCGGCTTTCCCAATCAGTGGGTGGCAAAACTGCAAAACCAGCCTAAGAATGTCAAATTTCCATTTCGCAGTTTATTACACTAGAGTGCCTCCTCCAAATACCAGAGATACATTGGTTCTCCCCTACAGTACTTAGGGTCTTCCACCACCTGATCTTTCTGAATTTTTTTTAAATTTATTTTTTATTTCACATACTAACTGTAGCCTCCCCCTTCCTCTCCTCCCACTATCCCCACCACCTCCCCTCCACCCCCAACCCACCCTTCCTCTGTTTCTGCTCAGAAAGCGTAGACCCCCCCCCAAGGGTATCAACAAAGCATGGCATATCAAGTTGAGGCAGGACCAAGATTCTCCCCTCTCCCCACCCTATTCAGGCTGGGCAAGGCAACCCAACATGAGGAATAGGTTCCCCAAAGCCAGCCAAAGCAGTAGGGAATAGGCCCCACTCCCAATGCTAGGAGTCCCCCCAAGTAGACCAAGTGTGTGACAGTTATGTAGCTTGATTTTTCTGAGTTCTTTCCTGGCTCAGTTCTAACTTGCCAATCAGGCCAGTCTCATTCCAAAACTCCCATAGGGAATCTGAGCAAATGTTTATAAGGCTCCCAGCACACTGTATAATACTCAACAAGTTCTCCCTAAATGGAAGCTATCAGGAGTTAGCATCCTTTCAAGTGTTATAGCCCAACCTCATTGCCAAACACTTCAAGTGCCACCTTAATCTCTATGGTAATGTCACCAGGTATACGCTGCTTTTAGAAACTATCAAAACAGGAAGATACTTTCAATCTCCCATCACTTCCAACCAAGTGCATTTAGTTGTCAGCAGTGTGGCTTCAGCGTTTCTTCCCAAATCAAAAAAGCAGACTCTTAAATATTATAATAAACACCAAGCATCCAAATCTTTGTTTTTAAATGTCATTATCTGGCCAAAACAGCTAGGCTTCTTGGAAAGTTGGCTGATTACAGGGCTGAGGAAATGAAAATGTAAGAGGTCTGGAACATCTTCTGGTGGGAGAAAATAAAGAACAGCTCAAAAAACGATGGAGTCACAAAGACTAAAAGCATGCAGGTACCAGCTTGAATGGAGTATAGGTTAAATTTGTCTATCAACTTGATTAGACTGATGGATGCTAGGAAAGCGGGAAATCGCCGCTTCCAGGTATGTGTTTCCAGAGAAGGTCAGCAAACTGAATAAGGAAGGAAGACCCACTCTAAATAAGATTAAGTATCATCTATCTAATTAGATAAGGACCCAGATGGAATGGAGAGGAGGAAGGGAACAATCTTTCTCTCTCCAGTTCTTCATTCTAGAATGAACGTGTTTCCTGTAATTGCTGCCCTTGGACATCGGATTCCGGGTACTTTGAGCTCCAGGTGTTTGAACTCGGGGTACAGCACATGTCTATATACTGGTGGGTTCTTTGTTCTTTGGTCTGGGCCAAGGTTGAAGGGCTATATCATGAGCTTTTCTTGTTTTTAGAGTTTCCACTCTGCTACCCCAAAATGACCACTTTTCAGCCTCTATGGTGCTATCAGCCAATTTAATTAAAACTCCCTATATGTGTTTTATTGATTTTTTTTCCTATGGAGGATCCTGCCTAATACAAAATGTTTCCTCCTAGTTCAGTATGGGACATTTGAATGTTAATATAAAGAATAAGCTGGGTAGTGGTAGAGCATGCTTTTAATCCCAGCACTTGGAGGCAAAGGCAGGTAGAACTCTAAATTCGAGGCCAGCCTGGTCTACAGAGTGAGTTCCAGGATGGCCAGGACTACACAGAGAAACTCTGTCTCAAAGATACAAAACCAAACCAAACAAAAAGAATGATACTAATATGCTATAACTAACTGAGTTCTATATATACACATATATATATCCATATATATTCATATATACACACATATATGGATTTATATATATATATGCTTACCCAGGTGTAACAATAATTATTCTCTACATTAGAAAAAATGCCAAAAGAATGATGCCATTTGAAAATCACCATTTGACAATCCCGGTAATGATAATTGTTACAGGTGAATGTAAAATCTAGTAGGTTCAAGTCTGAGTAAAGACATAATTACAGTAACTTGTGTCTTTCCACAAGATACTGTTAAGGACAGAAACTTTTCTGTGGTAAAATCTGGAAAGCATTCTTTAACCGTGCGATCACCATTAGTGAAACAAATAGACATTGCCTGCCTCGTGATACTATGCACCGAAAAGGACACATCACCACTCCTGTGATCTTCCGACCAAATTGTATAACCCAAATGGAATGATGAAAATTACTAGAAAAACTCAAATTGAGGGATAGTCTAAATATAACTAGACTGTACTCTTGAAAAATATCAGTGCCACGAAACACAAAGAAAGACCAAAGAATTCTACCATAGTGAGACTAAAGAGACATAATAACTAAATACACAAAATTCAGAGGAGTCTTTCACTATAAGGAACATTGCTGGGGGCTAGGGAGAGAGCTCAGTTGGCATTGTATTTGCCATACAAGCGTGAGAACCCAAGTTCAATCTCTAGCACCCATGGAGAAAGCATGCCCTTATAATTCCAGTACTGGGAGGTCCCTTGGGTTCACTGGCCAGTCAGCCCACCAGGCCCCAATGAAAGACTCCACCTCAAGGGAGAAGGTGGATGGCTCCTGAGGAATAACAGTAGGTCAATATGTTTACTTTTAGCATCCACATACATGTACATTTGCACCCACATGCATACATGCACATGAACACATGTATAAGGCAAAACATATCTCTAATATAGGAAGGCCTGGTATTCAAAACATACAACAAACTTTTTCGGTACTGGGGACCAAACTAGGGTGTCACACCCAGTAAGCATGGACTCCACCACAGAGACACACCCCCATGCAACAAATTACCTTTTTTGTCTTTTTAAGACAGGGTTTCTCTGTGTAACCCTGGCTGGCCTAGAACTCACTATGTAGATCAGGCTGGCCTCGAACTCACAGAGATCTGTCTGCCTCTGCCTCTCGAGTACTGGGATTAAAGAAGTGTGCCAGCACTGCCCGGCAACAAAAAATCCTTTTAAAGTCAAGAAAGAAACAAACCAGCTTAAAATGGGCAAAATTCCTGAACAGATCCTCAGCAAAGAAAATATACAGACAGCAAAGAAGGACATTAAAAGATGTTCAACATCATGTGTCATTAGGAAATTGGAAATTAAAATGATTATCAACACACACTTATTAGAAATGTTGCATTCCAAACACTGAGAACACCAAATGCTGATGAGGATGTGAGAAGAGGAATTCATTAAGTGCTAATAGGAATGCAAACCAGAACAATCATTTTGGGATATAGTTTAAGAGTTGCTTCAAAGATAAACATCATCTTCCCACATAATCCAATAATTGTATTTCTGGGTATTCACCCAAATAACTTAAAAATAAATCCATACAAAAATCTGCATATAAACATTTATAATAGCTTTTTCATAACTGCCCGTAATTGGAAACAACCAAAATGTGCTTCACCTGCTGAAGTACTAGAATAACCAGTACAATAGAATATTAATTGAACAATAAAAAGAAATGGCTGGCCAAGTCATAAAAAGGCATGGATAAACCTTAAAGGTGGAGAACTGGAGAGATAGCTCAGCGATTAACAGTAGTGGCTACTCTTGCAGAGGACCCCCGTTCAATTCCCAGCACCCACATAGTAGCTCACAACTGTCTGTAACTCCACTTCTAGGGGACCCAACACCCATGGCAAAACGCCAATGCACATAAAATAAAAATTAAAAGAAAAAATTTAAAGGTGCATTTTGAAGCGAAGGAGGTCAACCTAAGATGACTACATACTGTATGATTCCAACATGCAAAAGGCAAAACGATGGTGACACCAGAAAAAGATCAGTGGTTGGTGAGTAATCCATGCCCTTAATCTGAACATTTGAGAGGTTGAAGCAGCAGGATGCAAAGTTCCAGGCCAGCCTGGGCTACATAGCAACACCTTGTCTTTAAAAATTCATGATTAGGACTGGTGAGATGCCTCAATGGATGAAAGCTCGGCTGTGAAACCCTGGTTACCTGAGTTTTGATCGCTGGAATCCACATAAAGGTGGAAGGAGAGAACGAACTATAAGAAGTTGTCTTCTTGCCAGCCAGTGGTGGCGCACGCCTTTAATCCCAGCACTCCGGAGGCAGAAGAAGGCAGATCTCCGTGAGTTCAAGGCCAGCCTGATCTACAGATTAAATGCCAGGATAGGCACCAAAGCTACAGAGAAACCCTGTCTCAAAAAAAAAAAAGCTGTCTTCTCAACTCAAAACACAAGCATGTAGTATAATTAATAATAATAATAATAATAGTATATTCTAAATTAGTGGTTGCTGAGGGTTGGAGGCAAAAGTGATAAATAGAGCATAGATTTTATTATATTTTTATTATTTCAAACAATTTTTAGCTTTAAATAAATTTTGGTCATCTTCTTCCCCTTTTCCAAGTCCTTCCTGATCTTCTTCCCCACACAAGTTTAAGTTCTTCCTCAAAAAACAAACAAAAAGCCAATACAACAACAAAACAAAGGAAACAAGATAAAACGCCACCCAAAACAAAACACCAATTGTAGCTAAATGAAAGCACACAAAAAACTGTGGAGTCCATTATATATTGACCCCTGAACATGAGGCCTGTCCTGGAGTGGTTGATATACCCAGTGTCATCCATTCCATTATAGAAAACTGATTTTCCCTTTCCCAGAAGGTATAAAAGGATAATTTAGTTATTAACCTTTACCCTAGTAGCTAAGTTTTCATTCATTCATTCATTCATTTTTAAATAGAACTAAGTAAAATATTGTAAGACAAAACAAAAGCTATCACATCAAAGTTAGACAAGACAAACCAACAGAAGGAAAAGAGACCATGTGAAGGCCCAAGAATCAAAGACCCACTCATTTGCACATTCTGGAGTCCCATAAAACACTAAACTGGAAGCCACATTACATATACAGAGGGCCTGGTGCAGACCCGCACGGGACCTGTGCTATGCATGCTGCTTCAGTCTCTGTGCGTTTATACGAACATTGCTCAGTTGATTCAGAGGACCGTGTTCTCCTGGTGTCCTCCATCTCCTCTGTCTCTTACACTCTTTCTACCTCCTCTTCCATGGTGTTTCCTGAACTCTGACGGGAGGTATTTGATGAAGACATCCCATTTAGGCCTGAGCGTTCCAAGGTCTGTCACTGTCTGCACACTATCTGACTATGGGTCTCTATTGTTTCCATCTGCTGCAGGAGGAAGCTCTAAGCACAAAGAATTGTTTTTCCAGACAGGGTTTCTCTGTATAACAGGCCTGGCTATCCTGAAACTCCCTCTGTAGACCAGGCTGGCCTCGAATCCACAAAGATTCTCCTGCATCTGCCTCCCAAGTGCTGGGATTAAAGGTGTGTGCCACCACCACCCTGGCAAATCCAGAGAGATTTCAAGGCACTGAAGTTACTGTGTATGAAATCAAAGAGTATTTATGCCATGCATTTTCAAAACTCATAGAAGGAGCTAGGCATGGTGGTTGACAACTGTAGTCCCAGCACATGGCAGACTGAGGCAGTTTGAGACCTTCCTGGGCACCACAGTGAGACCCTAACCTAGAAGAGCCATGGGATCCACACTAGGGATAGGAAGCGAGGACTTGTAAACTTTGAACTCTGTATTTTCAACTCAATATTTTTGTAAATCTGAAACTGCTCTGAAAAATAAATGTAGACTTCTATATATGCATGTCCATGCATAGCACACACACACAGTACTAGAACTTGAATACAGTTCTTCACACTCCTCAGGAAAGCACTCTGCCATTGATATAAGAGCTATGTCCTCAGCAATTCCATGTATTTTAAAAATGAATAAAGTACTACTATATGTTACAATATGGATGAACCTTGGAAACACACTAAGTGAAAGAAGTTGGTCACAGGAGGTCATATTCTGTATTATTCTATTTCATATGAAATGTTAATAAAAAGGTAAACCTATAGAGACAGACAGTAAAGGTTACATTGGGGTAAGGGAATGAGGATATTGATGGGTGATATCTGTGGAGTATAGGATAGCTTAATGGAAATATGAAAATATCCTAAAATATATTGTAGTTATAGTTAGATAACTCTATGGAGATACTAAGAGCCATGGTATTCTATACTGTAAAGAGTAATTTGTATGGTTCATGAATTATATCTCAATAAAGCTATTTAAGAACCACAGACTATCTAACTGAATCCCCACTACCAGGTATGAGGAACCTTTGGTTGAGTTATTGGTTAGGGGAATTCAAGAAACTCCCAAAACAATATAGGCTATGGCTTTTGACCTCAGTTGATGCCCAGAAGTTGAAGGTAATTCCCTACTGCTGAAGAAACCACACACTTTGGATACAGGACGTGGACCAAACCAGCTGGGTGTGACCCAATAGCATCTTCCTTAAAGAAGTTGCTATGCTAGCTGCCAAGGGAAGAAAGTAATCAATAGTCCTACCCCACTGGAATAGCTATGAACCACAACAATGATCAGCATTGCAAGATATCCCCAAGGTGCAATAGTGACTCTCGTATCTTGGTGGTTACTAACAGCTGTCTGATGGGACTTAAAGCCATCTCAACTGGAGAGAAATCATATTTGGTACTAGAAATTGTTGTGTGACAAAACTTTTTCTGGGAAGAGGAAACACAGTCATCTACTCACCCCAGATAGGGAACCCACCAGAGACCAAAGTATGGGTATCACAAAGTCCAACTTGGTGAACCAATAAGTTTTTGGGGGGTTACTTACAGAAATATGGGTGTTAGAGTTTCTATTGCCATGATGAAACAAGTTGAAAAAAATTGCAAATGGGGGGAAGGCTTACACTTCCACATCACAGTTCATCACCACAGAGACAGGACAGGAACTCAAACAGGGCAGGATCATGGAGGCAGGAGCTAATGCAGAGGCCATGGAGGGGTGCTGCTCACTGGCTTGATTCCCATGGCTTGCTCAGCCTGCTTTCTTATAGAACCCAGGACCAGGGATGGCACCACCCACCATGGACTGGGCCCTCCCTCGTTGATCACTAGTTGAGAAAATGCCTTATAGCTGGATCTCATGGAGGGATTTCCTCAACTGAAACTCCTTTCTTTCAGATAATTCTAGCTTGGGTCAAGTTGACATGAAACTAGCCAACATAATAGGTGAGGAGTTACTTGAAATTGAAATGAAATGTACGCCCTGGCAATGCTGAAGCATACATGGGCAGCCCGTATATGGCGGTTCTGTTAACTCATCCATATTGGCTTTCATGGTCTAAGTTGATGAGGGCAATTGACCAGGACTAGTTCTCTTCCTCGAGAGGGCATCAGATCTCATTACAGATGGTTGTGAGCCACCATGTGGTAGCTGGGAACTGAACTCAGAACCTCTGGAAGAGCAGGCAGTG
Source organism: Ondatra zibethicus (assembly GCA_004026605.1). NCBI lineage: Eukaryota > Metazoa > Chordata > Mammalia > Rodentia > Cricetidae > Ondatra > Ondatra zibethicus. The sequence continues at coordinate 42,930 of PVIU01008654.1, read as the reverse complement.
CTCTTAACCCCTGAGCCATCTCTCCAGCCCACAAGTTGTTAATTACAGGAGTAGAAATGACTCAAAGACAACTGCATCACCAAGTTCCACGCCAGCATGGGTGACAGTTCACAAAAGCTGGGAAACCTGGAGTACACTGCACAGTCTTCAGGTAGCTCAAAAGTGTCCCTTCCAAGTGACTCAATTGGTCTAAACCTCTTCCAGGCAGCTCGGTAGGCAGTCCGGTCTCAGAGTCTTTGCCGTTTTTAATCCGCTGAGTCTTTTGGAAGTTCGGCTCATCTGAGAGTCTTCGGTGCAGCTCAGCTTGCTGTTCCTTTGCAAGGGACTAACAGCTTTTATTGTTTACTCTGGTAGTGAGGGGCCTGGTGACTCTGTTCAGTTTCAGGGAGTTCTTGAAGCTATTTTTTTGTTGTTCACCTCCCTGTTTAGGAAGCTCTCCTGCGAAATGGAATGTTTTGATCTCAGAGGACCCTGTTGCACAACAGAAACCTAGCCAGCTACCCCTGCTAGTGAGGTCATGGATCTCAGAGGAGAATTTACTACCATCAGCTTAGTAAACCAGCAGAATCCCTAACTGCATGCTAAATATTTATTCTTTTTTTTTTTTTTTTTGGTTTTTCAAGACAGGGTTTCTCTGTGGCTTTGGAGCCTGTCCTGGAACTAGCTCTTGTAGACCAGGCAGGTCTCAAACTCACAGCGATCGGCCTGCCTCTGCTTCCCAAGTGCTGGGATTAAGGCGTGCGCCACCACCGCCCAGCTAAATATTTATTCTTTTACCCACAGGTAAGTGTAGCTCTCACCCCTCATTAAAGAAACTTCCCTTTGCAAGACACAGAGACTGGGTCAGGAAAACCACAACTGGTCAGAATGCAGAGAGAAACTGATGATGGGGCTCCCAGCCCCAATAAACAGAAACATCTAGGCAACTCCTGCACCTAAGGAGCAGGGAACATCATGGGAGAGAGGTAGAAAGATTATACGATCCAGAAGGCCAGGACATCTGCTGTGACATTCTATCTTCTAGCTATAACAGGAAGCTATACCCATGACATCTCAGCGATGTGGTTGAAAAAAACAAAATCTGAACAACCTCAACAATAGTTAGCATCCCGATGTAGATGAAGAGATACAAGCAATTTCCTTCTGACAAAAAAGGAAGCCGTATAATGCCCCAGGATGAGGGCCCTAATTGGTTATCCAATACCAATTGCTCAGCCCTGAAATCACATACAAGCAACACTAAACAACTCAGCAGGTCATATTTACATAATGTGTACCAACAATAATTAATGAAAAAGAAGCCATGAATTGGAGAGGGAGTGGGAAAGGAAATGAAAGGAGTTGGAAGGAGAAGATGGAGGGGGGAAATGATGTAATATTTTACTTTTACAAAATTTTAACAATTACAAGCTAAGTGTGGTGACTCACACTTGTAACCCCAGCACTCTGGGGGCTGAAGCAGGATGACTGCAGTAAATTCGAGAGCAACCTGGGGCCAGCCAGGGCTGCATAGTGAAATCCTGTTCAAAAACAGAAATGCTAACCAAAAAGAAGCCAAAAAGACCAAAGAACTCCTTACATGTGCACAAGCACACAAACCTGTGTCCTCATTTTAGGTCCCAGAACCTGGAAATGCAAATGGACTCCATACCATGACTCCCACATCTTCAGTTTCAACTAAGAATTGAAAATAATTTTTTCAAACTGTATCCGTACTGTACATATAAAAATTTTTCCTTGTCATTGTTCTCTAAATAATAACTATTTACATAGCATTTACATTATATTAGGTATTATAATCTAGAGATGACTTAAAGTATAGGGGAGGATGTGTGTAGGCTATTATGCAAATACTACATCATTTTACATAAGGGACTTGAATGTCTGTGGGTTTTGGTATCCAAGGAGAGTCCTGGAACCGGTTCCTATTGGCTATTGAGGGATGACTGTGTAGGCTTAGACTATCTACATAACAGCAGCACAAGGAAGTGCTAACCGTGGAGATCCTGGGTGTAGAACTGGGGAACTGAGGATGAAAGCTGACACTTATTTGTCACTGAAAACCTTCTTGTGCCAATCAAAGATTTTTCTCTTGTGCATTTATTACATACTCCAAATACTACTGTTTCCAAAAAGCCTACGCTGGTTTTCCTACCTTCTCTTAAACAATAATCTCTGTACTATCTCCCAAAATAAGATACAAGAAAAAGCCCCAAACGAAAGCCAGGTGTGGTGATGTAAACCCTAACCCCAGTACTTGGGAAGTGAAGGCTGGCAGATGAGTTCAAGGCCAGTTTCGACTATGTACTGAGTTCAAGGCAACTCTGGGCTACATGAGCCCTTATCTCAACTTCCCATTCCCCCGAAAAATAAAAACATAGCAAAAAAATATGAATATAACAAAACCATTACAGAAATAAATTCTGTATCCATTCAATGGAATGTTTGTGCTAATTAAATGTTTATAAAGAACTCTATTTTTTTTCCAAGACAGAGTTTCTCTGTAGCTTTGGAGCCTGTCGTGGAACTAGGTCTTGTAGACCAGGCTGGCCTCGAACTCACAGAGATCTGCCTGCCTCTGCCTTCCGAGTGCTGGGATTAAAGGCGTGTGCCACCCGTACCCAGCTTTTATAAAGAATTCAAATTGGAACCTGGAAAGATTGCTCACCAGGCAAAGGTGGCAAGCATGATGACCTGAGTTTATTTCCAGGAATCCATACGGTGGAGGGAAACAACAGACTTCCACAAGTTGTCCCCTGACCTCTCTCTATACACGCCCCATACACACCGAATGAACTAATAAATGTTTTTAAAAAGTTAAAGAAATTTAACTGGAAATGTTTGTGAGACAATGGGGGCATAGAATTGAACACACAGCATGATCTCCAACTTTTTTATGCTTAAAATAAAGACTAAATAAATCAATGAAAATTCTAGCATTGTTTGTATTTGGGTGTAGAATTTGTTTTCACCAATGAACAAATATTAGCTCTATAGAGAATGGGGTATTTTGTTGTTTTAGGACTTTGGGGAAGAGGGCTCAGTTACTAATGCTCCTCCAATTAGTCATATGAGTTTGTTTAAGATTCTTGACCTGTCTCTGTTGTGGTGGTGGCAGTGTAGATGGTGGTGGCAGTGTAGATGGTGGTGGCAGTGTAGATGGCGGTGGCAGTGTAGATGGTGGTGGCAGTGTAGATGGTGGTGGCAGTGTAGATGGTGGTGGCAGTGTAGATGGTGGTGGCAGTGTAGATGGTGGTGCTGGGCACCCAACAAAGGGTCTTGTGCATACTAAACAAGAGCTATACTATCAATCTATATTGCAGCCCTTGGATTCTTAAGAGTTTGGTTTTTTTAGACCAGGATGGCTTCACACGCTCAATCCCCCCAACCTTCTGCCAAATGCTCAGATTACAAGCATGCGACACCATGCCTAACCTGTGTCTTCTGCTTTAATTCATTCTGTTTATTTTGTTATTTATTATCCTGGAGGGTTCCTACGTCTCATTCCCCTCTTAATCCCTTAAAAGACAAACATTAAAATGTTTTGGTTTAGATTTTACTTAATTAGTTAATGTGTGCATGTATGTGTATGAGCCAGTGGGGATCAGAGGAGTGTTGTGTGCCCCTGGAGCTGGAGTTACAGGTGGTTGTGAGCTGCCTGGAAATCAAACTCTAGTACTCTACAAGAGCAATTGCACATTCTCAACCCTTTAAAGCTATTTCTCAAGCTTTATAAAGTGTTTTTTTTTACTGTTTTGAAGTAAGGGCTCATATAACCCAAGCTGACTTCAAACTTACTGTATACCCAAAGCTGAAGCCTGGATTCCCATGTCTTCTCTTCTCAAGTACTGGGATTACAAGCATGCACCTCCATGCCCAGACAAATTTTCCTCTTAGTATCATAAAAAGTTGGCCATATGTATATATTCATGCACACATATATGTATATATACCCTGGTTGTCCAAAAGGAATGTTGTGAGACTCCAAAACAATGTGGAAAGAAACTTAAGTTGATCAGAGCTAGTTTTACCACGCTTTTCCTTACTTATGTGACTTTGGCAAGTTGTCAAAGTTTTTCAGTACCTGTTTTCTTAGCTACAAGGGGGTACCGGTTTGAATGAGAATGTCTCCTGTAGACTCATGTGTTTGAACGCTTGGTCTCCAGTTGGCAGAGCTGTTGGGCAGGTTTAGGTGGCGCAGCCTTGCTGGAGGAAGTACTTCACTGGCTGTGGGTTTTGAGGCTTGCTGCACTTCCAATTTGTCTGTCTTTGCTTCACGTTTGTGTCTGAAGATGGGAGCTCTCAGCCTCCTGCTCCCGCTGCCATGGCTTCCCACCACGATAGATTCTTATCCTTCTGGAACCATAAGCCCAAATAAATTCTTCCTTCCTTCTATAAATTGCTTTTGGTCATGGTGTTTTATCACAACAATACAAGGGATAGGCAAAATAATAGCACTTATTTCAGAGGGCCCCTATTTTTATATCTTCAGCGCCTCTTTGGTTATGATCTAAATGATTTGGATTACTGAGCCATCCCACCCTGGATCAGAAGACCCAAGACACACCTCTTTCCAGATAAACCAAGCCATGGAGTCGTGGAGAAATTGTCAGGCACCAGGTGACACCACCCTAGTTCTCTTGAGTAGGAGCAGGCAATCACGAAACTGAATGTGAATTTCACTGGTCATCAAATCATTGGCATATTTGAATTCATTCAATGAATATTCATTGACCATTCCTCTGGGAAGAGTCAAGTCCTGAGTTTCAGTAGAAACAGGGCCATTGCCTCAAGGAGCTTTCAGTTTGATAGGCTGTTAGAGCCAGACTATGTAGGGAGCAAAGAGGAACTTGTCAGACTTTGAGAGCCCAAAGGAAAGAACCTGATCCAACTGAGGAATCAAAGTTGGCTGCTGGATGAAGTTGCACTTGGACAGCTGAGTTCACTGGGTCAGAGGAGTCAGCGTAAAAGGCCTTTAATTAAAAACTTAGGTTGCAAAGATACCTAGAATAGAAAAGCTGGATGGCCTTAACTACCAAAGAAGGAGCTAGAACTTCATCCTGCAGCAAATGAGGCACGATAGATGGAAAGAATCCACTGGCTCTGTGCCAACATCCTCTCATTGCTAGTGCGCAGCGCATTCATCTAAAAATGGATAGTCTAGAAGCTAGGGTGCAGAATTGGTGTCATTTCCATGAGGGACATTACAACTAGACCAGGGCAGTGGCAGAGGATAAGTGGTAGATTTGACAGACAGGAGGAAACTCGCCGCATCTACTGAGATCAGCAATGAGGAGACAGGCATTTGTAGTGCACATAAGACAGAGAACAGAGAGTGGGGTGTGTTGCACATGTGTAAACATAAAGATAAGCACCAGAGGAACTCTGTGGGCTGTGGAATAGGACAGGCAGAAAGACCTTTCTGGAGGAGGAGGGATTCAGGCTAAGACTCACTGTGTGACTTTTGGGCCAGTCACCTTGTATTTTTCTGGGCCTTTGGGTTTCCACCTGCTAAATCCAAAGGCAGAGAAAAATTGTGAGGACTGCACTACATAAGAGGATGCTAAGGGCTGGCAAGATGGCTTAGCACATGCATGCGCCACCACCAAGCCTGAGGTCGAGCTTGGGATCAACATGATAGAAGGAGAGAGCCAAGACCAGAAATTGTCCTCTGAACTCCACATGTACTCCATGGTACACATGCAACCACACACACACACACACACACACACACACACACACACACACACAAAGAAAGAATGCTCAGGATTCAGGAGGTGCCTAGCCCTGTGGATGACTTGGGTCACAGTGAGTGAGGTTGCATGATATTTACACAACAGTGCTGATTTGCTGCAGGCAGGAGGGTACATTGACGGTAAATCTCCATTGCACACTTGACTGGATTTGGAGTCACCTAGGAGACACACCTCTGGGTTTATCTGTGAGGGCATTTCCAGAGAGGAGTAACTGAGGAGGGGAAGATGCATCCTGAATGTGAGTATACTGTCCTATGGGCTGGAGTTCCAGACTGAATAAAAAGGGAAGGATCTCAGCATTCATCTCTCATGGATCATGACTGTGGCTGCAATGAGACCCAGCCCCGCATGCTGTGCCGCCATGCCTTCCCTGCCATGATGGACTGTACCCTCAGACCTTGAGCCACAATAAACCCTCTCACCTTAAATTGCTTTGGTTGGGTATTTTCCCATAGCAATGAGAAAAGCGACTAATCCTGACATCCCTGTGTTTAATTGAAGAGCTTATGGGGAAGGGGATATGTGACCAGAACACACATGCCTTTGAAGGCCATCAAAGTCCAAAGCCGATGAGCCAATATTACCATGGGCGGCTCTATGTTGGCAGTCAGCATAGAGGTCTCAATCTCAGAAGTGCTGTGTGTTGTCCAGTCAGTTGTAAACCACTCTGGGTCCTAGTTTCCCATTTGAAAAAGAACAACAAAAAGACAGGTGTGTGTGTGTGTATTGTGTTGTGGGGGGGTAGTGGATGAATTGTTCTCAAGGGCTTACTCCAGGTGCTTCAGTTCCATGATACGGAGTGCTTTTAAAAAGGGGGTTGGGGGGGAACCTACTACTATCTCTGTCCCTGACTTGCTTTGTGGCCTTGAGCCAGCTGCTGGACCTCTCTTGGCCTATTTTCACGTCTGAAATAGCAGGAGATTGGGGAGGAGAGGCCCCAACATCCAATGATTCTCCCTAGAGGACGCTCACCCTCATCTGCAGCTGAAAAGCTTTGAGCAAATCAGAGGAAAGTGAGACACTGGTCACAGATGAACCCCTTTCCAAATCTTCTGTCTTCTCCCACTGCCCTCCCCGCCCCACTGTCAGGAGCTTGCAGCACTGGCTCGCTTGCCAAACTTGTTGCCATGGCAACGGGTTACAAATAACTCAGATGCAGGCAAAGATTTTAACCCAAGAGCTGCTGGGCCAAGGGTTTCTTGTTCCTTTCCCAGACCAGACTAAGGGAACAATGCCACAAATTTTTTAGGATCAATTTACTCTCCTGCTGACAAGCCTGCCAAGGTTCCTCAGTGTCACAAGAATAAGACTGGCATTCCAGGTCCTCTGAAAACCTGATTCAAATCTTTCCAATCTTATTTCCCACTTGCCCCTATTAAGAAATAATCACTCCTATTTTTGACACCTGCTGTCTGACAAGCCTGGTGCTGGATGCTTTATATGCAATATCTATGAAAATCTTTCCCAAACTTCTATTAGGCGGAAGCTATTGTCCCACCTAAGACTATATGCTGCCTGAGACATTGTGTATGTTATAGAGGTAAGAACTGAAGTTGATGGATATATGGCTGTTAGAGGTGGAATTCAAACTCAAACCCCTAAGATTCACAAACCCAGACATTTTGTCCCGCTCATGGTACACAAATGTAGGTCTACATACCTGATATATACAGATAAACTGTGGGCAGTTAAAACTCTAAATCCTAACATTTAGTCAAAAAGGTGAAATACGCTGGACGGTGGTGGTGCACACCTTTAATCCCAGCACTCAGGAGGCAGAGGCAAGTGGATCTCTGTGAGTTTGAGGACAGCCTGGTCTACAGAGCGAGTTCTAGGACAGCCAAGGCTACATAGAGAAACCCTGTCTTGTCTTGAAAAACCAAAAAAAAAAAAAGAAAAAAAAGGCAAAATACAACCAGGCACAGGGATACATGTCTGTCTGTAATCCTAACTACTCAGGAGGATGAGACAGAGAGATCAAGAGTTTCAAGCCAGCCTAGAAAATTTAGTGAGACACTGACAGAAGAAGAAGAAGAAGAAGAAGAAGAAGAAGAAGAAGAAGAAGAAGAAGAAGAAGAAGAAGAAGAAGAAGAAGAAGAAGAAGAAGAAGAAGAAGAAGAAGAAGAAGAAGAAGAAGAAGAAGAAGAAAGTGTGTTTGGCAGTGGTGGCTCACACCTTTAATCCCAGCACTTGGGAGGCAGAGGCAGGTGGATCTCTGTGAGTTCAAGGTCAGCTTGGTTTATTTATAGAGTTCCAGGCCAGACAGAGCTACAAAGTGAGAGCCTGTCTCAAAATATCTAAAGCAAAAGGGGGATACCTGAAGAGATGGCTCAGCAGTAAAGAGACTCGCTGTTCTTTCAAAGGATTCATGCTCAACTCCCAGCACCCGCATGGTAATTCACAACTCTTTGTAACTTCAGCTTCAGGTGATGAGGCATTCTCTTCTGGCCTTCATGGGCACCAGGCATGCTTGCAGTACACTTACATACATGGAGATAAAAGCATTCATATGCATAAGATAAACATAAACAAATTTTTAAAAGATGCGATGGATTTATCTGATTAATCTCCAAAGCTCCAGAAAATAAAAGTAGAGGAACCAGGATAGAAGATCACGCCTCAGCCTTTTGGCTACAAAAAATTGTAGGACGAGGAAAGAAGTCACAGCTCCAAAGTTCCCATCAATGGGGGAGAAATTTCAACAATGTTCTGGCAAGCAGAAGGTGGGTTGAAGAAGTGGTTACTGAGAATCAGGGCAGGGAAAGGCATGGGCTTCATCCATACCTGGGTAAGGATCCAGAAGGAGAGAGCTGATCTACCCTGCCACATCTAACAGGACAGAAAGGTTCCCTGACAGCAGGAGCTGGATGTCAAGTCCCAAGGAGGACAGATTAAAGTATTGCTGTAGTGGGATGAGGTGGCCAAGTGGTTAAAGTGCTGGACCACTGATACGTGTTGGAGCTCTTGACCATCCTGCACCTTCCCTTTATCATGTTCTCATGGCCTCGGTAGACAGGACAAGAACCCCGCACCTACACTCCAGCAAGTATCAAGGACTTTCCAATTATACAGCAAAGGCCCCCACTAGTTATACTAAAAGGTCCCCTAATAGATTATGTAGGTCCCCACTGAGTCACTTCAAAGGGAGCTCTACTGGTGGACCTGAAAGACCCCTGCCATCTGCACTGAGCCGCAAATCAATCCACTGTTTTAACTGAAGAGAAAGAGGGGTGTCTCTCTCTCTCTGTGTGTGTATGTGTGTGTGTGTGTGTGTGTGTGTGTGTGTGTGTGTGAAAGCTTCTACCATATTGAGATCTATCAACTAATGTTGCTTCAAATTGCTCAGATAGTATGAACACATTATGAGGAATCACAGTGAGTCATTAGTTAAAAGTCTTTTCAGGGCTGGAGAATTGGCTCAGAGTTAAGAGCATGTACTGTTCTTTCCGTTCTCAAGTTCAATTCCCAGCACTAGCACCCACATGAGGCAGTTCACAGCCACCTGTAACTCCAGCTCCAGGGGATTTAACACTTTGGCCTCTTCAGTTGCACACACCACACTCCCCACATACATAATTAAAAATAATAAAAATAAATATAAAAAATCCTTTCCGTTTCAAGTAAGAAAAATCCTGACTGACAGTGGCTTAAACACATACAGCTTTTTTTTTTTTTTTTTTGCTTATTTTCCCAACTGTAAGTGTGTCATGGGTTCAGTGGCCTGAGCAGGAAATGAGCATTTTTATAATGTCTTCATGCTCAGGCTCATCTCCTCATGGTCCCAAGATGGCTGTCATGTCTCTAGGCCACATGACTATTCAAATCGTAAGGAAGAGAACAGAATCAATCATTTATCTCTTTTCTCGGGATAGCAAAGGGTTTTGCAGAAAGCCCCGAGAAAATAACTTGCTGGTCATAGGTATGTCATATAGCCATTCTTGGCTGCAAAGGAAGCTGATAAAGGACCTAGCTCTTCCGTCTCTGAGTGGCAGCTGGCAGAGAGGATGGAATTGAGCATTGTAAGTGACAGAAAAATGGTCAAACCAAGTAACATGGTTGAAAGTAGTTACTACTAATAGTTACTGCTAGACTAGTGGAAGTGAGTGGGACAGTGCGTTGCTATTTGGTATCTTTAAGCACTACTTTGCTTTTCAAAACTATGTGTATTGTCAGGAGAGACGATTCAGTAGTTAAGAACACTTGCTGTTCTTGTAGAGGACCTGTGTTAAGTTCCCAGCACCTACATAACAGCTAACAACTTTCTGGAGCTGCAGCTCCAGGGGATGCAACACCTTCTTCTGGCCTCCACAGGTATCAAACACAGAAATGGTACACATACATACATACATACAAACAAGCAAAATTCTCATACACATAAAATATAAATAAATCTTAAAACAAACAAACAAAGCAATGGCTGTGGTGGCGCACACCTTTAATCCCAGCATTTGGGAGGCAGAGGAAGGCAGATCTCTATGAATTTGAAGCTAGCCTGGTCTACATGGTGAGTTTCAGGACAGCCAGAGATACATAGTGAGACCCTGTCTCAAAAATCCAAAGATGATGATGAGATAATAAAACCCTATGTGTCTAAGAGATCCAATGCCCTCTTCTGGCCACAACAGGCACTGCACACATGTGGTGCACAGACATACATGCAAGCAAAATACCCATACATGTAAAAGGAAAGTAGTAGGTCTTAAACAAAAACCCAAAACACTCCAAAAAAATCCCAACAACTCCCAGAGAACTTAGACAACAATGAGGACACTAAGAGAGACTTACATAGATCTAATCTACATGGGAAGTAGAAAAAGACAAGATCTCCTGAGTAAATTGGGAGCATGGGGACCTTGGGGGAGGGTTGAAGGAGGGAGGGGAGAGGCAGGGAGGGGAGCAGAGAAAAATGTAGAGCTCAATAAATATCAATAAAAAACTGAAAAAATTCCCAATAACAACAAAAAAGCTATGTGTGTCGGATTACTTTGATTCAGAAAAAGAAACATACATAATGTAGGGTTTCTGATGAAGAAAACATTGAAAAAGTAAAAGTTGGACTATTTCATTTCTATGTCTCCAGAACAATGGATGCCAATTCATCGTGGAAGGAAACTTAGCAGAATAGGCCCTTCACATAGACTGAGCTATCTCAGGGTTTCACCTGTAAGTCATGGGGAAAAGTATGCTGTCATTGCTAGTGTGAATGTGGCCAGTGCAAATCAGTGTGGTTCTGTAGAGCAGTTTCGAGGTTGACTGTTGCTAGACCGTCCCTATACAATATTGTGTGAGCCCCATGAATCCTAGCAGCTCTCTTTCCTTCTCTATGAAGGACAATCAAATCTGTGGCATATATTATCCACTGATTTAAAATGCTATTTGGCACGTGGGCTGGGTATGTAGCAAGCATGAATTTCTGGGATTGATATAGCACTGCATAGATAGAGCCAGGCATGGGTGTTTGCCTGCCTGTGTCTGTACACCACAGGCATGCAGTGCTTGAAATGGCCAGGAGAGAGCATTGGATCCCCTGAACACATTTTTTTTATGAGTACAAGTTTACATTTATGAATAAGAATATCTTAACTTTATGTTTATGACTGTCTTTCCTCATACATGGTTGTGGGTGATTTGAAAAAGAATGGCCCCATAAGCACATACATTTGCACGCTTAGCCCCTGGTTGATGAACTGTTTGAAAGGATTAGGAGGTACAGCCATATTGGAGGAGGTGTGTCACTGAGTGTGGGTTTCGTCCACTCCAGCCCCTTCCCCTCTCTCTCTCTGCCTTCATATCAAGATGTAGGACTTTCAACTCCTTCTCCAGTGCCATGTCTGCCTGCATGCTGCCATGCTTCCCACCATGATGACAATGAACTTAACCTCTGAAACTGTGAGCCAGCCCCAATTAAATTCTTTCCTTTATAAGAGCTGCTGTGGTAATGGTGTCTCTTCACAGTAAAAGAACAATGACTAGGTTGTATGGTAAAACAAATTTTCTTTTAAATTACCTTTGAGTATTTTCAGGGTCTTTTGAAATCAGTTCTTTGAGAATTCCATGCAGTGCGCTTTGATTATATCATCCTCCTCCAGCTCCTCACAGACCCGCTCTTTCCCACCTACCCAACTTTGTATCCTCTTTTGTAATTTTTGTTTTTGCTTTCATTTTTGTTTTGTTTCCATGCATCAAGTCCAATTTTGCTGCCCATCTATCTTAGATGTTTGGCCTCCTAGAGCATGGTCAGCTCACAAGGGCCAACATTCTTTTTTATTTATTGATAGATTGATTGACTGATTTTTCTCTGTGTAGCTTTGGAGCCTGTCCTGGAACTTGCTCTGTAGACCAGGCTGGCCTCCAACTCACAGAGATCCCCCTGAATCTGCCTCCCGAGTGCAAGGATTAAAGGCTTGTGTCACCACTTCCCCTAAAAGGGGCAACATTCTTTTTTGTTTTGTTTTGTTTTTTGGGTTTTTTTTTTTGTTTTTTTTATATTCTTTTATTTTTCATTCAAAAAATTTTACACTTCCTCCCCTTCTCCCAGTCCCCTCCCTCTCCCCCACTAACCCTCCTCCCTCCCCCCCTGCTTCCTTAAGAGGGGGCAGGGTACCCTGCCCTGTGGGAAGCCCAAGGCCCTCCCCACTCCATCCCGGCCTAGGAAGGTGTGCATCCATATAGACTAGATTCCCAAAAGGCTAATACATGCAGAAGAGATAGGGGGCAACATTCTTAAAGAAAACTGACTCTCCGTCTCTCAGCAGCTATCAATCGACAATAGCGCCTTGCTGGGCATGGAACTTTGTTCTCTCCCTTTTCCATTTTGAGATTTGGTGTGCCTTGAGGTTGCATGGAGCTTGTGCATGTTGTCTCAACTGTTGTGAGTTCATATGCCTTGTTATATATGAAGGACACTCTTTGCTTGTATTCACCCACCGCTTCTGGCGCTTACAGTCTTTCCGCCCTTCTCCCACAATGATGCCTTAGCCTTGGGAGGATAGGATGTGGTTCAGATGGCCCATTTAGAGCTGAGTATCCTGAAAGTCTCCTATTCTCTGAGAGGGGGTACATACATATTTTTGCCCAGACCATTACTCATAGAAGATACTCAGAGGGGGACCACATCAGCAGCCCTACAGGTTGAAATCACTGTCAATGCCTGCTGGAGGTAGAGAGGGGTGAGACTTGATTGTTGATCCCATTAAAATATTACTGGTGTAATTTTTTGTTTGTTTTCTGAGACAGGGTTTCTCTGTGCAGCCTGTCCTGGAACTTGCTCTGTAGACCAGAATGACCTCAAACTCACAGAGATCCTCTTGGCTCTGCTTCCCGAGTACTGAAATTAAAACATGTGCTGCCATCACCCAGTACTGGTGCAAATTTTAAGAAAAACTCACTCTGTAAAATGTGCCAATGAATATTGTGATCACCTTCTGTTTGCTGTGGACCACTGTAAGGTAGGTGTGAGAATATTCCAGAAAGAAAATGCGTATGTGGAGTGTTATGCTGGAGCTCAATCTAGCTACAGTTGATCTAGAAATGGACAATGGAAAAATGACCCTCTCTGAACTGCCTGCAACAGGAGATCATCTTGCCCATGCCTAGGAGTCTGTGGAGGTAGTCTCCCTCAGACATGACTGGGTGGAATTCTTTTAGGGGATGATAAAGGTAATATCTGTCATAAATTAATTTTTTCCACTAAGCACAGTGGCACAGGCCTTTAATACCAGAACTCGGGAGGTAGAGGCAGGCAGATCTCTGAGTTTGATTCCAGCCTGGTCTACAGAGTAAATTTTGGGACAGCCAGGGATACATGGGGAAACCCTGTCTAAAAAAAGAAAAAAAGAAATTTTTTTCTTGACTACTATCTTCTGTTATCACCAAGACTCTAGTAAAGTTCTATTAAACACACATACATACACAGAAGATGTTGTACCTATTTCCAAAACAATAAAAGTATTCTCTGTAAAAATCACCTTGAGTTAACAGAGGTTGGAAGGTGGGGAGTATGTGAAAGGATGAAGGCACATATACAAGGATTCGGGAGAGAAGCAGGAAGAACTTTCAGTAGGGGAAAGTTCAGTAGGGGAACTATGGAGAATAGCGTTCAGTTGTATGCTTAAAAATTGCAAATAAGAGATTTTGAATGTTCCTAACACAAAGCAATGATAATGTACATGCAGTGCTTCAGCACACTATAAACCAAGAATTTTTATACAGAAATGTGTACAATTATTATGTATCAATTAGAAATATTTTGGCTGGAAAAGCAAGGGAGAGAGAACAGACAGTCCACTATGTAGGAGATTCATCAGCCAAATGGCGGGAGATCTACAAAGCACAGGGAAGGAGAAAATTACCCAAAAGTAACTTGACTGAGTCTTCAGACAAAAACGCTCCATCAGTACAGCAGGTGACCAGAAAAATAGATGCAGGAAAGAATGTGTCTGCACATATTATTGTGACATTTCAAAAAAAAAAAAAACAATAGAGTTTTTAAGCCTTTAAGCTCCTAGAAGTGGGGAAAACAGGTCACAATCAAAGGTATGATAATAATATTAGCATATGACTTTTAATCAGAAACTGTGTTTTAAAAAATAATATGGTGTGGGAAGTCCTGCATATGTGTTGCTTTTATTCATTAATGAATAAAGCTGTTTCAGCTGGTGGGTTAGCAGAATAGAGCAAGACAAGAATTCCAAGCAGATAGAGAGAGTAGGTGGAGTTAGGGAGCAGCAACGTAGCTACCACAGGAGACAGACACACTGGAACCTTGCCAGTAAACCACCAGCCTCATGGTAAAATATAAAATAGTATAAATGGGTTAATTTAAGATGTAAGAGCTACACCAAAGCCAGCTGGACTGGGACTGAACAAGCATGGCATCAAACTGGACTCTCTGAATGTGGCTGACAGTTGGGGTAGACAGAGAAGCCAATGATAATGGCACTGGAATTTGTCTCTACTGCATGTACTGGCTTTTTGGGACCCTAGTCTATTTGGATGCATACCTTACTAAGCCTGGATGGAGGGGGGGAAGGCCTTGGACTTCCCACAGGGCAGGGTACCCTGCCCTCTCTTAATACTGGAGAGGGAGGGTGGAGGGTGATTGGGGGAGCGGGAGGGAAGTGGGAGGAGGGGAGGAAGTGGAAATTTTGAATGGTATTATTTATAAAGCAATAAAATAAATAAATAAATATGTAAGAGCTAGCTAGAAAGACTCTTAAGCTATTGGCCAAGCAGTATTGCAAATAATATAGTTTCTGTGTGATTATTTTGGATCTAGGTGGCTGGAATGAATGAGCAGTCTTTGCCAACAGATTGGCATGCTAACATGTCTCAGCTAAATCCACATAAAACCTGAGAAAGCTTGGACTGGAGCTCTAGACACAAAAGAACAGAGTTAAGCAGGGCTTCTTGGTAGCCTGCATTTTTTTTTCAGATGGGCTCTGTTTGCTGGCAGCAAGCAGAGGTGCTGTGGCTCCTTTAAGAGAGGTCTTCTTTGCCAGGTGGTGGTGGCGACTGCCTTTAATCCCAGCATTCAGGAGGCAGAGGCAGGCAAATCTCTGGAAGTTCGAGGCCAGCATGGTCTACAAGAGCTAGTTCCAGGACAGGCTCCAAAGCTACAGAGAAACCTTGTCTCAAAAAACAAAACAAAACAACAACAACAAAAAGAGGTCTTCCTGATTCAGCATTAGCAGCAAAAAACCCATGCAGTGGTGGCTTCCTGGTTTGTGTTGGCAGCATGAACTCTGACTTTTTCAGGAGGCTGAGCACTTAAATGGGTTTTGTGAGCAGTGTGTTACAAACTGCTTACTGGTGCGACATAGACCTGCTGCATACCTGGAACTGGGGAGGTGTACACCGCTTGCAGAGGTGATGAGCATGCCTTTG
Organism: Ondatra zibethicus; assembly: GCA_004026605.1. Classification (NCBI taxonomy): domain Eukaryota; kingdom Metazoa; phylum Chordata; class Mammalia; order Rodentia; family Cricetidae; genus Ondatra; species Ondatra zibethicus. The sequence continues at coordinate 27,289 of PVIU01008654.1, read as the reverse complement.
CCATGTTGGACTGGGCAGAGCCAAAAAACAAAGAAGAAGCCTTGGTCCTAGCCATGCCCACTTAGTGTTTTTAAAAAAGCACTCCTGGTTAGAAAATAATTACAGATATGCAATAAAGACAGATTCAATTAAAAAGACCTCTAAATGGAACAAAGTGTTAGATAAATGTACATGGGCTTAAGATAGAGAAATAGTTATAAAAAGAAGTAAATGGTTTTTTTAAAGTAAAGTCTTTAAAGAGACAGAGTACAGACAGTCATAGATTAAAGGAGTAAAGAAAAAATAAACCACATAAAGATGGAATATACACAGAGAGTCTGGATTATGTATATTATTGTGTTTTCTTTGAATTTTTTGACTGCAGAGAGACATTTGATTCTGGGGACTGCTAAGATATATATATTGCTTTGGAAAAGAGGTTCTGCTTTTGTTTCCACAGAGAATAAGAACCTGTGAATTCCTTCCAGACTAATGTAGTTTGATGAAACAAGACCCCCCAAAAGGTCACCATAAACCCCCAAAAGAAAATACTTCGCCCAACAAAAAGCAGGAAGTAGTTTGGAAAGAACTATGCCCAAATTCCCTAAATGATTGTTTATAAATGTTTGTTTACATTTAAAGGGGGATATGATATAGAGATGAATACTTTGCATTGGTATGGATCTTGGTTTATTGATACAAATTTAAGGTCAATTTTGTTATATGTATATTTCTGCTCTTGATTAAGGTATTGTGTTTGTACAGCTCCTTTAAAAATGTAATGTATAATTAAGAAATATAGTTTAATAGTCATCTATAATTATAATAGTCAAGCGCATAGTCATGTCAGTTAGGTTTTCTAGATGTACAGAGATATATTTCAGATGGATAGGTATGTTTCAAACCTTTCAAAGACTAACAGAATATGGCATTTAAAATGTTCTAAGAACTTAGGGCTTTTCATGACAATGAGACACATCTGCTCCTGACAGCACCAATCTACTTTAAGAAGATGATGGGCAGTGAAGCAGCTCCTTATGGAGTTTGTTAGCCATTTGGGCAAGAAACTGCTTTTTCTTGGACTGCTTAATGTTATGCTGTATGAACTGGACATGCAGGACCCACAGACAAACTGCCAATACAGGTGGAACTGTCCTTGATATTTCCTGCTTCATGGAAAAGTCTGCTGGATACTATGGTCCTGTAGGCTGAAGATGGATGCCCCAATGTTACAAAAGAACTTTGGGTGACTGTCCAGGCAGCAAGATGTCTCTGTCAATTCTAGAGTTTTGGAAGTTGCTTACAATAAATTTCCTCTTTACTTAGGTAATATTATATTCTTCTGGTGTCTTTGATGGAGTTAAGAATAGATATAGTTTTTCTTAGTTATGATTAAAGATAAAGTAGATATAAATATTATAACTGTAATTATTGCTTGATACCTGTTTTGTTATATGCAATTTTACTATGTTAAAGTTAAAACCTTTCTTTTTATTTGAACGGAAAAGGGGAAATGGTGTGGGAAGTCTTTCTGCATATGTGTTGCTTTTATTCATTAATGAATAAAATTGTTTCAGCAAGTGGCTTAGCAGAGTAGAGCAAGTCAGGAATTTCAAGCAGATAGAGGAGGAGAAAGTAAGCAGAGTCAGGGAGAAGCCATGGAGCCACCGCAGGAGACAGATGCACTGGAACCTTGGCAGTAAACCACGAGCCTTGTGGTAAAATATAAAATAATGTAAATGGGTTAATTTAAGATGTAAGAGCTAGGTAGAAATATGCTAAACTATTGACCAAACAGTATTGCAAATAATATAGTTTCTGTGTGATTATTTTGGATCTGGGTGGCCAGGAATGAATGAGCAGTCTCCACCAACAGTAATACTTTCAAAAATCAGAGAAAATTATTTCTAACACAGAATTCTAAAGTCAAAGTATAACTGAAATATGAAGGTAAATGTAACAACTACATTTTCAGATTCCCAAAGATCCCCAAAATTTGCCTTTCTTAAGTTACTTCAAAGCAGGGTGGTGGTGGCATATACCTTTAATCCCAATACTCATGAGGCAGAGGCAGGCAGATCTATATGAGTTAGAGGCCAGCCTGGGCTAGAGTGAGTTACAGGACAGCCAGGGCTACATGAAGAGACCCTGTCTCCAAAAACTAAATGAAAATTACTTCAAGACATCACCAATAAAATGCAGGATTCTTAAATCAGTCAGGACTCTTGAATATGAATAACAAAAATAGAATTCAGTAAAGTTAAGGAGGAAAAGGGGGCTTGTTATGACATTAGCTGATGCAAGTGTAAAGAATCTGGCTGAGACAATAGGATATGAATTAGAAAGGCCCGGCAGGAGGAATCACAGCTAAGGTCCTTACTGGATGGAAAACAGTCATTGGTACTGCTTCTCACAGTTGTTCATGGTGTGTGTGATGTTACACCTCACACCAAAGCAAATGAATTCTGCATACCCATATCTGCTGCTGTGATCGTCAGGACTTCCTTACTCATAACGATCAAGTCAGAACACGTATCCAGTAAAGATGGCTTTCTTTTCTCATCTTCCTTTCCCTATTGTTCTCATTTTCTTGCTCATGTTAGTGAGTCTCTCTAACTATCCTTTCTTTCTTACGCTTATTTAAACATATGTATACCTGTGGAAATATACACCATATAAACACTTACATAAATGATATCATGGTATAAATCTCATTCTGTTTCTTACTTTTTTCATTCTACACTAAGTTTGGGAGACTAATTGTCCATGTTATTATATGTAACCCTAGCCACTATTTTTGTTTTATGCCTTTCCATCCTATGGAACCTCTACAGTTTGCTTCTCCAGCTCCATTATGATGGACACCTAGGGTGATTCCAAGGACTTACTACCTCAGAAACTGATACAACAAAAACCTCAGATGTATTTCCTTAGTACGTGTGTGGTAATGTCTCAAAGTATATGCCCAGGATTTGGAACACCAGGTCATACAATGTTTCCACAACGGACAAGCAAATGAATCTCCAGAATTACTGAACAGTTCTCAATGCACTCACAGTTGCCTTTTCCTTTACCAGCATGTGAGAACATGGAGAGCTTTTACACTTCTACCAACACTGTAGTCATTTCTCACCACTATTTTCATTTTTATTTATCTATTAGCAAAGCTAAAAATCTCAACATGTTCAAGTTTCCTGTTGTGTAAATTACTATCTGAATCCTATGTTCATATATCTGTTGAGCTGACACTTTTCTTTTTCATTTTCTTTGTTTTATTTTTCTACTTATTTTGATGCAAACTCTCACTTTGCAACCCAGGCTGGCCTTGAACTCATGGAGATCATCCTATTTCAGCCTCCAGAGTACAGGGATTACAGGATACACCACCATGTCTAGTTTTACTGCCTGCTGATTAATCCTCTGTTTTATACACTACAAATACACTTTCCAGTCTATTATAAGCCCACTTCATATATTCCTGGCTCCTCTGTATTGCTGGCTCCAGAATCAAATTTATGAAGATAATATTCAGGATTTGTTGACTGATGGGCAGGGAGATGCATCTTTGCATAGTAGTAAGTAGGGGCCCCCACCAAGCCATCCATTAAAGGGTACCCTAATTTATATGTTGGGCAGCTGCTAGAGTTGACTCATTCAGTTCTCCACCATCCATATATAGTTTTTTCCCCGTACTTACACCCTGAAAAACCTCCCTTATTAATATAGTACAACTACATTTGATATCACCAAAATTGCACTTCGCCTCCTTCCCAAAGGAAAGCAATCAAAAACAAAAATTAGGATGTTTTCAGGCATAAGCAGCAGAAAACTCACTCAGGCTCCAATGGTAAATGCAAATTATTGCCTCACTTGATGGACCACAGACGGGAAGACATCGGGGATGGTATGATCTGGATTATGGTACCATTTCTCTGTGGCTCTCTTGCTTTTGCCTCCTCTGCTTGTCAGCACCACCCTCAGGTAAGTATTCCATGTGTTCCCATGTGTTCAGAAGATGGTTAGCAGTGGCAGAGGGACTATATGCTTTTTTTTGTTCCTATTCAGGGAAGATGAGCCATCTTGCCCCTCAAGAGCTGAATGTAGTCCTAAGACTCACTGTGACTGGACCATCTCTGAACCAATCATCACTGTGACTGGGGAATTAAATTACTCAGGCTGGTATACCTATAAAGAGCAATACCTAGATCTGGTGCTGGGGTCAATCCAAATTCTATAGATGTTATAAACTGGGACAGATGGAATGAATGCTGGGGAATAACCACAATATCCACTATAAAGGTGTAAACTAAGAAAGAGGAAGCTACGGGGTCCAAGAAAGATTTTGTCCAACCTAGAAGAGCAATGAAGAGATATCCCAGGATGGCAGCTTTGCAGCAGTCCTATAGAGCAAGCATCCACAAAGGAGCAGAAAGAAGAAGGGCTCCAGGAGGAAAGATTTCTAGAAAAAAAGGGGGGCTTCACATGATTATTATGCTTCCCTCGGGAATTTGGAATAACGTAATAAGGTTCTAAAATCAGACAATGCAAAGAAAAGAAAGCAATTAGAAACTCTAAGAGGCCGAGCAGTGGTAACACACACATTTAATCCCAGTACTCAGAGGCAGGTGGATCTCTGAGTTCAAGGTCGTCCTGGTCTACTTAGTGAGTTCCAGGACAGGCGTGGCTACCCTGTCTTGAAAAATAAATAAATAAATAAATAAAAAAGGAAGGAACTCCAACGGTTGGGGACTGTATAAGAAAAGAAATGTGGCCTGAGAGAACAGCTCAGTAAGTAAAGTGCTTGCCTTGCAAGCACGCAGGTCTGAGTCAGATCACTAAAGACCACACTAAAGAAAAAGCTAGGCTTGGTGATGTCCTCATTCCCACTGCTTGGACAGTAGAGACAGGAGGATCCCTGAGCTAGTAGGCCTGACCTATTTTCTGAGTTCCAGGCTGGGGAGAGACCTTGTCTTTGAAAAAAAGTGCATGGTACCTGAAGAACAGCACCGAAGGTTATTTTATTCCCTCTACACACAAGTACACACACATACGCACCCAAACATGAACATGCACACACAAAATTATGTACATAGCACGGACAGCTAAGTACTCTTTAGAATGATCAATTGGCAAAGCATGGATGAGTTAATTATGGTCACAAATAGAATGTAAGTTTTATCAATCTTGTTAATAAAAATAAAATAGAAGCCAGGTTTGTCAGTGCATAACTTTAATTCCAACATTTGGAGGCAGAGGCAGGTGGATCTCTATGAATGCAAGGCCAGCCTGGTCTACAAAGGCAGCTCCAGGCCAATCAAGTGACACCTATGTCAAACAACAAAATACAGATGACAGAAGAGGTACAGAGATTATAAGTATATATATATATATATATATATATATATATATATATATATATATATAAAATTGGTGACATGACTATATTGAGGGCCTATGAGGAGGGCCTTTGGGTGGTATACATAGTGTGAAATCAATAGATAATGACCAAAATTGATTAAAAAAATGATAAATAGAAAAACAGTATTATTTGGAGATGTGAAGATAATTATCAGGAAAAAGGAAAACAGGTATATTAGTAAGTAGATTTCTAAGTCAAGATGACAGATTTACCATGTGTTTATACTGAGAGCCTGCTAAAATGGCAGTAAAGGAATTATAAAGGTATAAAACCCCTTGATACTATATAAACTACTATGAGGAAGAGTCTAGGAGCACATCTGTCAACAAAACAGAGGTTTCAATTAATTTCTGGAAGATAGGGATCAACTGGAGTATGGGTGTGATAGTTTGACTGTAGTGGCACCCACAATCTCATAGGGAGTGGCACTATTAAGAGGTGTGCCTTTGTTGGAGTGGGTATGGCCTTGTTAGAGGAAGTGTGTAACTGTGAGAGTGAGCTTTGAGGTTTCCTGTGCTCAGAATACCACCTAGTGTCTCAGCCAACTTCCTGTTGCCTGCAAGATGTAGGCCTCTCAACTACTACTCCAATACGACATCTGCCAGCAAGCTGCCATGCTCCCCACCATGATGATAATGGACTGAACCTCTGAAACTGTAAGCCACCACCCCAATTAAATGTTTTCCTTTATAAGAGTTGTCATGGTCATGGTGTCTCTTCACAGCAGTGGGAACCCTAAGGCAGTTGGTGATTGATGAAGCATGGTAGACGAAGCCACAGCCCAGAATTGTGTGAAGGTGGTGCCTCTGAGAAAGAAGTTGGCCTTTCTTTGCAGGAAGTTTGGAGAGCTTGGAGTCTTGGCAACGCCAGGTATGGTGAAAGGTGGAAGGGAGATGTGTGGCTGAAAACAAGGAGGTTAGTGGGAAGACTGTATGCCCAACTATCTACCCCTATGCAATGTCCAGTAGATGGGTATCTACTCATTAGACAAAGACAGGGGGCTCTTTGAAGGAACTGAGCCATCTCAGAGACAGGATCTTGGTGTTCTGGTAACTGGGGACTACAGCATAAGACTCAGAACTCATCTTCTCATCCTACGGGGAATGTCAGTTTGCCTAGTCACTCCCCACCCCAAACTTGCAATACGATTTTCATTGCTATATATTTTTTAAAACTTTTACTGGTTCATTTTGTTTAGTTGACTATTTCATACATATACATACATATATATATATATATATATATAATATATTCTGATTGCTCCCCTCACACACTCTCTTATCTCCTTTTCATCCCTGTCAACATCCCTCCATCCCATGCTAGTCCCTTTCCCAGATTCAAGACCCTTGGTTTGGTTTTGTGACTTTTTTTTTTTTTTACAAGACAGTCCTGGCTGTCCTGGAACTCACTTTGTAAACCAGACTGGCCTCGAACTCTTTGTGACTCATTTTAACCAGGACCATCTATGTGGCCATTGCATTAAAACTATCCATTGGAGTCCGATGGGGTTTTAGTGGGTATACAAGTGAAGGCAGTGATTTCTCCTGAATTGATCAGTATGGAGATAGTCCAGCAGTGTAGGCTGAGGCCCTCTTGAGTTCCTCCTTTTTGTGATTTGTGCAGAATCAGTGACAGCATCTTCAGCAGCTGGGAGTTTGTAACCGCAATGGTTGTGCCTTGCCCAGAAAATGACATTTTATAGCTCTTCTCTTTATTTTCTGACTATTACATTCCTTCCATCCCTTCTTCCACAAGACTCCCTGGGCTTTAGAGATGGTGGTATAATCTCTGCACCCACAATAGTTCACTGGAAAGAGAGTGTCTTAGGGTTTCTTTTGCTGTGAAGAGACACACCATGACTGCAGCAACTCTTATAAAGGAAGACATTTAATTATGGTGGCTCACTTGCAGTTCAGAAGTTTAGCCCATTATTGTCATGGCAAGAAGCAAGGCAACATGTAGGCAGACATGATGCTGGAGAGGCAGTTGGGAGTTCTACATCTTTATCTGCAAGCAACAGGAAAAGACTGAGACACTGGGTCTGGCTTGAGTATCTGAGACCTCGAAGCCCATTTCCCCAGTGACACAATTACTCCAACAAAGCCACATCTACTCCACACCTCCTAATAGTGCCACTCCCTACGGGCCTATGGAGGCCATTTTCATTCAAACCACCACACTTCACTTCCTGGCTCCTATAGACTTGTAGCCATATCATAATGCAAATATATTCAGTCCAACTTCAAAAGTCCCCATGGTCTATCACAGTATCAGCACTGTTTAAAAGGTCAAAGTTTCTTCGGAGACTCACGTCAATCTTTTAACTGTAAGCCTCTGTAAAATCAAAATGAAAAAGCAGATCACATACTTCCAACATATAATGGCACAGAATATACATTACCATTCCAGAAGGGTGGGAAGGGAGCATAGTGAGGAAATGCTGGACTGAAGCAAGAACAAAAACCAGCTGAGCAAACTCCAAACTCTGCATCTCCATGTCTGATGTCAAAACACTCTTCAGATCTCCAACTCCTTTCATCTTTGTTGACTGCAAAACATTTCTTTCTCTTGCGCTGGTTCCACTCCCTATCAGCAGCTTTCCTTGGCAGGTGTCCCACAGCTCTGGTATTTCCATCATCTTGGGCATGCAGGCTTCACCTTCACAGCTTCACACAATGGCCTATCTAAGGTCTCCATGTAGGGACAGCCCTGACATATGCCTCAGCAGCTTCCCTTAGTTGCAGAGGGAGATTCCAGAACGCCTCTCTTAAATCCTTGACTTAAACTCAGAACTGCATGGCCAAAGCTGTCAAGTTCTGCTTGCTGAGGCTGGAACATGGCTCCCTTGTTCAATTATATTTTCATCAGCTTTCTCTTATCAATGGTTTCCTTCACTCTCTAAGCTTACCTGTCCCGGAACTTGCTCTGTAGACCAGACTGTCCTTGAACTCCTGAAAAATCTGCCTGCCTCTGCCTCCCAAATCACGGGATTAAAGACGTCTGCCACCACTTCCAGTCCAAGCTTTTCTTTAATTCTTTTTCAAAAGTTGGAAGCTTAACAGGGGTGTGGTCCATTAAGCCCCACCTAAAGCATTCAAAGGCTTTTCTTGTCCAAAATTCCAAAGTGTTCCATATTCCTCCAAACAAAAACATGGTCAGGCCAATCACAACAATACCCCCATTTAGTTCCTGGCATCAGCATCTGGTTTAGTTAGGGTTTCTATTGCTGTGAAGAGACACCATGATAATGGCAACTCTTATAAAGAAAAACATTTCATTGGGGCTGGCTTACAGCTTAGAGGTTTAGTTCATTATTGTCATGGTGGGAAGGATGGTGTCATGAAGACAGACATGATGCTGGAGAGGCAGCTGAGAGTTCTACATCCAGATTGGCAAGCATCAGGAAGAGCGAGTAGACACTAGGCCTAGTTTGGGCTTCTGAAACCTCAAAACCCACCCACAGTGACACACTTCTTTCCACAAGACCACACCTATTCTGACAAGGTCACACCTTCTAATAGTGCCACACTCCCTACGAGTCTATGAGGATTATTTTCACCCAAACCACCACAGAGAGGCTTCTCTGATTACGGCTAAGAGTCTATTGTTACATTAAAGAAAAATATCAGCAAAGAAGCACAGATCACAAGATTTTCTTTGAGGAAAGACTACAAATGAAAGAACAATTCCAAAATAAGCAGAGTAACTGGGTAGAGAACTTGTTAGCAAATGAGTGGCATAGTGGTAGGGATCTGAATTTGTTTTTCACCTCAGATATTTCAGAGCACAATCTATCAGATAATTACTGCTCTACTTTAGCCACACATCACAAAAGAAAATTGTGGTCCTACTCCCACTACACTAACAAAGGCCAACAGGGAGTTCAGATTTTCACTCTCACTGGAGAATGTGTTGCCCTTCTCTTCCCACTGGGGCGGGACAGCTAGAACGCCCCTTCCCCCCTAGCAGTGAGGAACCCCTGGTGGGGGCATCCAATGGAGGCTGCATAGAGACCTGAATATTTCTATACCCACTAAATTAACGAGGCAGGGTCTCTTCTTCCACGGTAATAATAGTGTCTGACAATGAAAGTTAAAACAGAATACTGAAATAAGATTTGATGTCTCATAACGCAGTAGCTAAGACACCCAGCTCTCAGATGACAATCACTCACCATAACAAGAACCAGGAAAATCTTAACTTGAATGAGAAAAACAAAACAAAACAATAGACACTAGTACCAAGATGACAGAGATGTTAAAATCATCTGAATAGTTTTTGAGGACAAAGAGTCACCATAAAAATACCTCAACAATTAGGAATAGTATCAAAACAACTGAGGTGATTCAGCGGGTAAAGGCACATGCTGCCAAGCCTGATGACCTGGGTTTGATCCCAAAGGCTCCCGTGGTGGAAGGAGAGAACTGATTTCCATAAGTTGTCCTCTGACCTCCACATGTACACTGTGGAACACATCCACAAGCATGCACGCATGCACACATGCACGCACACACACACACAAACAATAAACTATGTAATATATTTTTAAAATAGTAACTGTTAGCAACAAATAAATACATATGGGAAAAAATCATTGAAAGTTTAGAACTGAAAAATATAAAACCCCAAATAAATCCTCAGTGGATATGACAATAGCAAAATGGAGGGGACAGAATAAGGAATTAAAGACAGAAACATAGGTGTTTCCCAATTTGGGAAACAGACAGAAAATAGACTTGGAAAAACTGAGAACAGCCTTAGGGACCTATTGTGCCCTTAAGATTCTGAAAGAAAAGAAGGGGCTGGAGAGATGACTCAGTGGTTAAGAGCACTGACTGCTCTTCCATAGGACCTGGGTTCAATTCCCAGCACCCATATGGCAGCTCACAACTGTCTGTAACTCCAGTTTCAGGGGATCCAACACTGTCACACAGACATACATGCAGGCAAAACACTAATGCTCATAAAATAAAAATAAATTAAAAAGGAGAAAAAGCAATATAAACTGTTATGTTTAAAACAATCAGATTCACTACTCATCAGACACCATCAAGACAGGGTATTAGAGCCCTGTCTCAAAAAACCAAAACCAAAACCAAAAAGAAAAAAACCCTGGGTATTAGAAGACAGTGCACAGAGAGCTGGGTATAGTGACACACACTTGTCGTCCCAAAGTTTGGGAGCCTTAAGTAGGAGAGTCACATGAGCTCAGAAATCCAAAACAAGACTGGGCTACATCATGAGAGAAGTTCCCATCCCCCACCCTCTATATAATGGAGCAGCGCCTTCAATGTTGAGTAGGAAAATGATACAAAATCTCAAATTTATAGCCAAGTATCACAATAAAGATATTTTCAGAATGTAAAGGGAGACTTTTCCAATAAGAAATGGCACTCACATGTTGGTATCAACCAACAGCTGTCTAATTGGACTTAAGGACCACTCAACAGGAGAAAAACCACCCTGGTACTGGAAACTGAGCCAGATTCTCCAGGCTAATGTGGTCATGTACCCTAGAAACAAATCTACTACCACTACTTATGCTAGAGCAGCATAATTCCTTACTTCATTCTAAATATTATCCCTAAGCCCACAGATAAGCGCAGCCACCAGCCCTCATCAAAGAAGCTTCTCTTTACAGGAAGTGGAGACCACCACAGAAAACCATAACTGGACACGATGCAGACACCAATCGACCATGGGGAGCCTGGTCCCAACAGATACACCTCATCACAGCTCCTGCATCTATGGCTCAGTGAACACCATGGGGAACAAGAGGAGGTGGAAAGTGTTGTAAGAACCAGAACACCAGGAAGTCTGCTATGAAACAGTCTCTCCTAGAAAAGACTGCATAAAACAGGCTGGAACAATGGTGAGACCAATGGACATGTTAATGGTTAATGTAGGAAAGGGTGTCTTAGGGTTTCTATTGCTGTGAAAGAGACACCATGACCATGGCAATTCTTAAAAAGTAAACATTTAATTGGGGTGGCTCGCTTACAGTTTTAGAGGTTCAGTCCATCATCATCATGGTGGGGAGCATGGCGGTGCACAGGCAGACATGGCACTGGAGAGGTAGCTTGCCCGCAGATATGGTATTGGAGTAGTAGCTGAGAGTCCTACATCTTGCAGGCCACAGGAAGTCAACTGAGACACTGGGTGGTATCTTGAGCATATATGAGACCTCAAAGCCCATCCCCACAGTGACACACTTTCTCCAACAAGGCCATCCATACCCACTCCAACAAAGACACATCTCCTAATAGTGCCCCTCCCTATGAGATTATGGGGACCAATTATATTCAAACTACCACAAGGCATAAAATTTCACAGGTTCTCTGTAACATGAGGGTCGGCTTTGTTGGGGTTTATGTCCCGCCCAGTTCCTCAGCCATTTAGTCCCAGAGAAGATCACACAGAGGTCTCTAGAAGATTATAAACTGATTGGCCCATTAGCTCAGGCTTTGTATTAGCTCTTATAACTTATATAGCCCATTATTCTTATCTATGTTAGGCACATGGCTCAGTACCTTTCTCAGGGGGGCAGGTCACATCCTGCTTCTTTGGTGGTCTGAGCAGGAGTGCCGAGAGAGCTTCCTGTTTCCCCAGAATTCTCCTATTCTCCTTGCTCTGCCTCTACTTCCTGTCTGGTTGTCCCACCTATACATCCTGGCTAATGGCCAATCAGCATTTATTTAAATCATGATTGACAGAATACAGTCAATTCCCCCGCACCAGTTCTCATCCCTAGAAAGAGAACTACGGGTAGCTAATGACTGCTGGGAGAAGGAGTATTAATCATTCCCATGGATGAGCCCCCTTATTGGTTGTCTAATGTAGAGTGGGGAGCCTTCAAACCATGTGCAGACAAACAACAGAACCGGAGCTGTATTTTTATGTTTATCTATTTTGAACATATGCATATATATAAAACAATGAAGAAAAAGAGGCTAGCAGCTTGAGTGGAGGCATAGGAGGGGTTCAATGCAGGGTAGCTGAGTGGGACTAGGGAAGAAAGGGAGGAGGAAAAGTAATGCAATTCTAATTCAATTAAAAATGACAACAACAACAATAAAACAAAAGAAATCTATTTTCTTTACAGCCTTTTTGAGAAAGCTATTTGAGAATGTGATCCATCAAAACAATGGGGGAAAACAAGCATTCAAAGCCAAAACCCTAAGATCGAATAAATGGTAGATGCAACCATAGAAAGTAGTAAAGAGAGATTCTAAAATGACAATCTATACTTGAAAAAGGAATGAAGGTCCCTAGGAAAAAAGTCTCAAGGGGAGGATGGAGACAAAAATCAGACTTGGTGGAATATTTTTAAAGAGTATAATTCTTAATGCAGTTGAGATTTTGAAATGAAAAAGAAGGGAATATGTGATAAAGCAATGAGGTGGAAGAAGTAAAAATAGAAGCCAGGAAAAACTAAACTTGCTACAAAGCAAAAATTTATTAAAATATACTGGTTGGCCCTTGCAGAAAGACTATTTAGTCATATCAATAGCTGTATATTGCTCTTTAATTTTGACAGTCATACTATAGACAAAACACCAAAAATCATAAACAGTGATCATGATAACAGAGCAGAATTTAATCTACTACTCTCACTTTGCTAGACCAGTTTCGATACTATCAAAGCACAGAAGACAAGATGTGATGGTGGTGGCCATAGAGCAGGAAGAGCAGGTATCCCAAGTCATTCCAGCTGCAAAGCTAGTTTGAGGCCAGCAGGGGCTACACTGTCTCAAAACAAAATACAACACGCACACATGAATAAATAAATAAAAACCAACAACAATGAAATAGAGTGCCTTCAACATGGCTGAGTAGATAAAGCTTTCAACATGAAGCCCAAAAATTGTCCTCTGACCATACATGGACTGTGGTATGTGTCCTCATAAATAATTTTTAAAAATTTAAGTCTCAAAATAGATAATTGTCCATGTTACAGAAGTTGGAACATCAACAGGGAGAAAGCTAAAGGAAAGACTATTTTCTTATTTAACAAAGCTCGGATCAAGAAATATTGTCTCAAGCCAGGTATAATGACATATGTTTGCAATCCTAGCACTTGAGAGGTGGAGGCAGAAGGATCAGGGGTTCAAGGCCAGTGTCAGCTACATAGTGAGCTCAAACCCAGTCTGGGTGATAAGAGACCCCCATCTCCAAAGCACCATGAGCAACAAAAAACAAACAACAGGAAGGGAAAGACTGTCTCCAGTTCATAAAAAAAAAATAAAACGTTACTGAAACTCAGAATGTTATACAACAGTGAAATGAAATTATATTAGAAATGAGAAAGATAAAAAATTGAACTTGGTGCAAATGTCCTAAACTCTTGTTGGTCGAAGAACACCAATGTGTATTGTGGTCAAAATGTCCACAAGGATTCTGAAGAGATGACTCAGTGGTCAAGAGCCCTTGCTACTCTTGCAGAGGATTTGAGTCCCAGACCCCATATCAGACAGTTCACAACTGCATGTAACTGTAGCTCCAGGAGATCCAGTTCCTTTTCTGGCCTCCATGAGAACCCGCACACATTTGTACACACAGAGAGGCACACATGTACACATAAATAAAAATTAAAATTAAAGTATCACCTTAAAATTTTTCTCACAGTACATTAGTTAGGTGTGGAGTTAACAATCAGAAAAAAAACCTGAAATTAGGTACCAAAAATGAGAGTGTGCGGAGCAATGGACTCTTGCTCTCCATAAGACCTTCTGTATGATTTTCTAAATAACATGCCTGCCTTACCTTGTCTTTAAATGAACGTTTGATTTAAAAAGCAAAACTTAAAAGCATAAAGGATACTCCTGCCCATGAACTCTCTGTGCCCCCCCAGATCTCCTTGTCCCTCCAGACTTCATGTAAGAGTTTGGAAAACTTTGCTGTCTCTCTCTGTCTGAAACACAGCTCCTGCTCTAGTCAAACCATAATATGTTTTTACTGCTATCTCCCTGCTTAGCTCCTGAGCTCAGAAAGCCCATCCTCATTTTCACCAGTTAGAATCCTCCCTATTCTTAAAATCCTTTTATTTTATTTTATTTTATTTTGTGTGCATTGGTGTTCTGTCTGCCTGTATGTCTGTGTGAGGGTGTCAGATCTTGGAGTTAGACAGCTGTGAGCTGCCATGTGGATGCTGGAAGAGCAGTCAGTGTTCTTAACTGCTGAGCCATCTCTCCAGCCCCTATTCTTAAACTCTTAACTGAAATCCTACCTTCTGAAAAAAAAAAAATCTTGGCCTCTAGCCAACACCTTTCTATTGATGACACTCATGTACACTTTATTCACATACACAATTTAGGTCAGTGCTTTATGCCCCCAATCTTTTTGTTTGTTTGTTTTTCAAGACAGGGGGTTTCTCTATGTGACCCTGGTTGTCTGGAACTAGCTCTGTAGACCAGACTGGCCTCAAACTCACAGAGATCCACCTACTTCTGCCTCCTAGGTGCTAGATCTAGGATCGAATGTGTGCACTACCACTGCCTGGCCACCCCCAGTCTTCTTTAATATCAGGTGCTGGACTGAGATTCCTAATGTATCTGTAGTCGCTTTCCTGTTTCAGACCCTCCTACAGCTTCCCCATTGCTCATAAGATCAAAGCTAAGCTGGATTTCACAGCTTCTACCAGTTTTACCAAGGCATGGACCAATACTAACTACCCTCTGAAACCATAAACTTACACATTCTCTGCTTAGGCAGCTCCCCATAATGTTCCTTTGTCCCTTCCCAGATAGCAGGCACCAACTCCTCTTTCAAGACTCGGTTGAAGTACACCCTCTTCTACAAAGGTGTTACTGAGCAATTCTTCCAACCCACCAGACTCCAGGGAGAACCACCCAGTGCTTTCTATACGCTCACCCTGCCCCATCTAGACTTCTGTTATATCACCTGCTACATTTAGTGCACTTCTCTGAGTCACTACTTAAGCTGTGAATTTCTGGAGGCCGGAGAACTGAGTCTGGTTGAGGGCCTGATACACAGAAAGGAATTCAATATATGCTTGTAGAGCAGATGAATGAAAAGGGGGATGCAGGAAAGAACGAATGAGTAAATGTTCAAATTGATGCACAGAGTAATAACTAAAAACAATGAATTAGACAAATGAGAAAATCAACAAGTAAATGAGTGAAAAGCACATGAGAAAATGAGGGCACGAGGGGAAGAATGGATTCTCACCTCCGTGTCTTGCATCAAACTCACCAGGAAGAACTTCCCTGGTCTTCACACATCAAAATTGCACATGTGTTAACCTCTTTTAGATTACAAGAAACACAGACACACTTGCAGTAGTGATGGATGTTTAAAGCATCCACAGGCAAACAAGACAGGAAGGGTTTCACAGGCAAACTTTAAAATGGCTTCTGCTCCAAAGCAGCTCAGAGCCTGGCTTATCGTGTCACCCCCTCAGTTGAGGCATCTGTTGCTCCTTTCTCTAGTGCCTCCCAAAATGGTGACTCAGCTACTTTCTGGCTGTATTTATTCTCCTCCTACTGCTACTGACTAACTTCTCTCTGCTCCCCTGTCTCTATCCCATGGTTTTCACCGCCTCACCTCTTCTAGGACTTTCTGCTCATGCTGCTTTGTGGCTCTTGGGACTTTGGCTTCTATTAATCCATGGGCTCTCTTCTTTCACTTGTCGGTACCCCCTACTGCTCCTCCTATTCCATTGCTTTGTACCACATGGTTCAAGTCACCAGGTCGCTCCTCTTGCAGTGTCATCACCTCTGCTGCCTCACGGATCTTGTATATGTATCCAAGCCTTCTACTGCTTCATGGGTTTTACATAATCAATATGTCTTCTGGCTCCTGCTATATCACAGCTACTATTGCTTTATGGCTACTGCATCCTTTTGGCCCTTGGTGCCTTGCTGCTTGATGGCCAGCCCTATGAACTCATGATACAAATATCTCACAACTTACAATTTTTGAAAAGATTTTTTTTGTTATGTATGTGTTGAGTGCCTGCATGTATATGTGCACCATGTGTGTGCCTGGTGTCCACAGAGGCCAGAAGAGGGCATCAGATCCCCTGGAAACTAGAGTTACATGGGTACTGGGAACCAAATAGGGGTCCTTTTCAAGAGCAGCCAGTGCTCTTAACTGCTGAGTCAGCTCTCCAGCCCTATGATTTATGACTTCTACAGATTTGCTGTTGCCGTGTAGCTTCCAGCCTCAGTGATTTCTAATTGTCCCCTTATTTTGAATATCACAGATTCAACTTCCCTGAAATATCTATGTTATACCTATATGCCATTAGATATGCCACCCACGTAAGATGGAATCCCCACAAGATGAAATCCTTACTCCAGTCCACTTAGTAGGCTGCTAAGCAGCCTAGAAATTTGCTACCTTGGTTCTGATACTATCCCAATCTAGTCATCTGCAGTTAGGCCTGTGAAGTCACATGGTACAGAGTGCGGCAACTTATGTAGAGAAACCCCTTAGAAGGAGTAAGGCAAGTTTTTTTGATGGTAGTATAGTTGGCAAGCATTGTTCGCCCTGCATATACATCAACTTTCAAAGCTCAACCTACGTCCCACCTTCCTTACCATTTCTACCTCTCCTGAATAGAACCTGGGTTCCATTTATGGCTCCAATACTTCCTAGTAGTAAGACCTTTGGGAAATTAATTTCTCTTCAAGGACCTTAGGAATTATCAGTCTCTAAATTCTTTTATAGGTTTTGTATACTGGGCATCTCTTTATATGCTATTGGATAATGATACATCTTACCTGGGGGGAAAAACCCTCAGAATATTTTATGGGATTAAAGAGGGAGTTGGAGTCCTGGCTTAGAGGTACACAGGAGGTACTCAGCCACAATTGATTGAACTGGATGAGTGGATCAATGACTGGGGGATGCAGGGGAACTATACAGTATACAGAAAGCTTAGCTTGAGGGAGGAGTTCTAGGTGCTGAGGAAGCTAACAGAGGATTCTGATTCAGAGATAGATGAGGAACCCACAACTGGGATAGAGTAGGAACATGGCTATTCATATAGCTCCGCAGTCACCAACCACACCAAAATTCATCAAAGTACATCCTTTGGAAACTAATGTGCCTGCATGTATGTCCATGCACCACATGCACCTCTGGTGCTCACAGAGGCCGGAAGAGGGCATTGGATCCCTGAAACTGAAATTAGACAGTTTTCAGTATTATGTGGGTACTGCAAATCAAATCTTCATCCTCTGGAAAAGCAACCAGTGCTCTTAGCTGCTAAGCCCCTCAGTTCATCTTAGTTCGTATCTGATCACATTCAATCCATCCCCACTGTCCTTGTCCATAGTAAACAGACTGGTCTTTTCACAGTTCCTAATCTTCATCCTCTTCACAAATGCACTCATTCATGCATTCATCCACTTGAAATCTTACCAGGTGACTTCTGTATCAGTCCCTGAGCTTTGTGCAGGGAATATGCCAGTAAACAAGCTATCTCCAGGCCCGCCCTGGTGGTTTGGTGCATTTGCTTGAGACAAAGTAAGAAACCATTCATAAGATGCTGGCTGGAGAGGAAACTGCAGCCAGAGGTGCATAGAACATGAACACAGTTCATTCCCATCCAAGCTGTCTTGTCTTTGGCTCTGGAGTATCTTCTACTTAAAGCTGGTTTCATAGCTCCACAACTCCCCCATGACCTTTAAGGTTCGGTTCCTAAGTCTACAGGACCTTAGTCATCTGGTGAGTAAGCACTTAAGGCTGAGGGCTTACCCCACATGCTAAAATGGAAGGTTTGGAAGTTGGAACCCATGGATGGCCTGTTTCTTGGGTACAAGCAAATATGGAAACTGTAATGTCCCCTAAGCCCAAATTCTAACCAAATACATAAAACTCATTGTCTGGTGGCCTGGAGAGATGGCAAAGCAGTTAAGAGCACTGTCTGCTCTTCTAGAGGACCCAGTTTTGATCTCCAGCACCCACATGATGGCTCATAACTCTAGGGGGTCAGATGCCCTCTTTTGGTTTCTGTGGGCATGTACATGGTACATAGGCAAATAAAACACTCATACACATAAGATAAAAATTAATGTTAAACATTCTTTTAAAAATCATTTTGTTCCTGATTACCTTTAGCATCTCTTGCTGCTTTCCCCCACCCCTGCAATCTGTATGCTTCAGTGCTCCTTAATTGCTGGTTTTGGCCTCCAGATTTTCATACATACCATTGTCACCGCCTGAGTTTCCTTCTACTGGAACTAGTGAATTCCTATTCAAGTTTCCGTTCAGGTATCACCTCCTGGGCTGGAAAATGTCTTCTTTGGATTTCTCCTAACATCCTTCCTATGCTTCTGACATAGCTGATTACCCATGGTGCTTATGACTTGGCTTCCAACTAGACAGTGACTTAACCACTCAGGCAGGATAAATATTTGACTCATCTTTATATTCTAGGTGTGCAATACTAAGATTTCCAGAATGAAATGTCTGATTAAAAGAAGATACTAGTGTGGAAAGCACTCAACTCCTTAGATGGAGTCAACCTAGTTCCTTCTCCTTGGGTTCAGCTTCCTTAGAAACACCCCATGCTCTCCATCAAGAAGCAGTGAGCAAGAAGCAAGATCTAAGTAGAAGTCTAAGCTCTATCACCAATCCATTCGAATCTCACCTCCCTGATCCTGAGGACTTTGAAGCACTTGTGTTCCAGTGTGCCAGGGCCATGTCTAAGGCATCTCACGTAACCCTCTCTATCCCACAACGGAAAGGGCTGGTTATCTGGATTATTATTCACACCTACGGAATCATATCTCCATAGGTGGAACCAGAGCAATATATTTTTGAAAAGTTCCACATCCTTTGGAACGTGGGGGTGTGGAAGGTAACTGCTGATTTTCATTACGGGCCCTTCTGTACTATTTTAATTTTTACCTGTGTATATATTGCTTTAATCTTTTAAAAAAGGGGGGTGGAGTTCACAAGTGATTCTGATGTATAGCCAAGGCTGCTAAACACCTCTGCAATGGAAAAAGCACTGGAATGAATTAAAGGAAAAAACTTGGGTTCAAGTTCAGTGTTATCCGGGGCATTTAACCCTTTGTACGTGGGTGTCAGTTTCCTCTTTAAGGCACAGAGAATAGCAACTGCTATCTTTAAGAATCTGGGATGAGCAGGGTGTGGTGGCGCACGCCTTTAATCCCAGCACTCAGGAGGCATTGGCAGGTGGATCTCTGTGAGTTCGAGGCCAGTCTGGTCTATAGAGTGAGTCCCAGGACAGCCAAGGCTACACAATAAAACCCTGCCTCAAAAACAAAAAAAAAAACCAAACAAACAAACAAACAAACAAAAAAAAAAAACCCACCACCACCAATAATAATAAAGGAAACTGAGGCTCATAAGTAACTTATCCAAGTTTCTATAGCTGGGACTAGAACTGAGTCTGGTCCTCAAACTGTGCCTGCATTTGCCAAATGATGGCACGTGGGACACTGATGGTATATGTCTTTAATTAAACAGAAGCTTGTTTAGTCATGCCTTCTAATATGTATTAGAAAAGTAATTACCAGGCAGTGGTGGAGCATGCCTTTAATCCCAGCACTCAGGAGGCAGAGGCAGGCAGATCTCTGTGAGTTCGAGACCAGCCTGGTCTACAGAGCTAGTTCCAGGACAGGCTCCAAAGCTACAGAGAAACCCTGTCTCGAAAAACCAAAAAAAAAAAAAAAAAGAAAAAAGAAAAAAAATAATTAGTACATCAAACCTGTGATTTCATGTGTTTTTTGTACGCTTACATGTATGTATGTATGGCATACATGGAGGTCAGAGAACTTGTAGGGAGCTAGGTCTTCTCTTTCACCATGTGGGTCCCACCATGTGGGATCCAACTCAGGACATCAGACTTGGAAGCAGGTACCTTTACCCACCAAATCATCTCATTAAGCCACAGTATAATTTCTGAAAATGAGAATGGATTCATCCACTCCCTGCATAATCAGAAATTCTGGGTGACACTATGGCGGAGCCAGTGCCTCACATAGTGAATACCATTGAGCAACCAGTCCCAATTAAACCTTACCGTATCCTTGAGACAGGGTAATAGATTACCTTTGAACTTTTACTCCCCTTGCCTCAGATACCCAAGTGCTGGGATTAAAGGCTGGAGTCACTGGGGCTGGAGAGATAAGGTTGGTGGTTCAAAGCCCTTACTGCTCTGCTCTTCCATAGGACCTAAGTTCAGTTCCCAGTAACCATGTTGGGCAGCTCATTAACTGCTTGTAACTCCAGCTCCAGAGGATCTGATGCACATCTTTGTTATGCACACAGTATGCACATATATAAAAATAATACAAATAAGCCTGGAAAAAAAGGGCACGAGCAACAACATCCAGTATGACTCAATTTCCAAAACTAAACAAAAAAGCAATATAGAGATTTAGGATAAACCAAATGTGATGACCTCTGTGACTGAGCAAATGTTAAAGTCATCACACCAGGGTTTATTTCCTCAGCAGTCCCGACAGCTAATGAGGTTATTTCCTGCCCAGATCTTAAACACGCTAGGCTGACAAGTGGCCTACTAGGGCTTAGTTCCTGACAGCCCAGCTTGGGGCCCAAGCAGAGTTATCATGTGTGATTGAAACTACTGGCTTCCTCAGGCTCTCTATTAATCACATAAGCCCTATCTGTGCCCTGGCCCTTTCCTGATAACCAAAGCATCCAACACCTTCCAGAGGTGGTGGTGCCTTCTGTCCCTTTACAACGAGGGTCAGAAGCCCTTCCAGGCCCAGGAATAACAAGACCTATATTCGGAGGGGTTGGTATCTAGTGGTGCTCCACACATGGATAAGGTTTTTAGTGAGAGTCTGACATCATTAAATTCTATGAGATAGGTAAATGTTAGCCCCATGTTACAAATGAGGGAACCAAGGCAAAGAAAGGTCAAATGATTTGCTCCAGCAACAATTAGTTAAGTGTTAAAAAGTAAAAAAGTAGAACCATTGTCTACTCTTAGTCCCTTACTAAACCTTACTAATTAATCTGTCAAGGTCTGGCTCAAACATGAGCTTTCCCACAAAGCATGAAAGTGATAATCCTCTTGTCAAGGAACTTATGATATTTAACTAACCAGAGTAATTGGTTACCTTACCATTAAGAGATGTTCATGGATTAAATTCAGTATTTAAACACAGACCCAGACAAATAGAGGGTGTTCATTCTGATGAATGAGCACATGAAACAGTGAACGAGGGCAGTTCAGTGACTGCCCAGAACTCCTATGAGATCCCAGGTACTTTTGTCCACTTGGTGTGCTGTCACCCTGTGCTCCCCTGAAATAAAATTCAGTTATGCTCCTTTAAGTCTGGTATCCAATATTTATTTTGCAAACAAATCCACATGCACAAGGCAATGACACATGGCCACATACATAAGGGAGCATGGTGCCCAGAGAATCCACGACAGTGGGTGATGAGAGAAATCCAGGAAATGCACAGAAGGCCAGTTCTGAGATCCAGACAAGAGGGTAGAATTCCTGCTACTGTTCGTTGGGGTTGGGGTTCGCATCTGGGTACTTGGTGAGGTCGAAGGTCAGGACTTTGCTGATCACACAGTCCCCTTGCTGAAGGAGGAAAAAAATATCAGGAGAGAATTAAGAAAGGTATACAGCCTGGAACCAGGGGCTGAAACTGCTTCCCTATGTATCTGCTCAAAGGCCAGGCAATGGTTCTTTCTGGGTATGGAGAAAGGATTCACTCCCATGTGCCTTCTTTCTTTGCCTACCTCTAAACTTTCCTCTTGTCTTTACTGCCTGGCTAAAGATTCAGGGCAGGGCTCCAAGAAGCCTACATGGCTGCTCAGGACCTGATTACCTCCACTCCTCCACCCTCCCACTGTTGCTCTCTCTTCCCGACTTGGAGAATTGGGCAGGAAGAGAGCTGGCTCCTGAGCCCAGCCCACCCTACCTCAGGATAGACTCCAATGAGGCTCTCAGCCTTGGTGTAGAATTCCTCCTTGAGAGAAATGACAATGGCCTGGAAGTTGCAAGTTGACTGCTCCTTGATGTAATTTGCCACCTGTGGGAGGGGTATTCAGCAGGGCTTCAGACCTAACACACCCATTTTCCAGTCAAAGTAAGGGAGACTAAGAAAAGGCTATTGATTATAAAAACAAGGATGACCCAGTCTTCCAGGCACATAGAATAGATGAATAGCTAGAGCACAGTCAGGAATTGATCTCTGAATCCCAGGCCAAATTTGGGAGCTTCCCGCCCAGACCTCACCTTCCTTGCACTCACCTTGCCAATGTTGGTGTTATCCAAGGCAGCATCAATTTCATCCAGGACAAAGAAGGGGGCTGGCTTGTAGCTGAGAGGGAATGAACAGGTGAGCTAATACTAAGGAAAGAGGGTAGCAACAAGAGTAGGCCAATCCCATAGCCAGAATAGGGCAATTGCATTTAGAGACCAAATAATCCAACTCTTAAAAATTACAGGGGCCTAGGCCCCTGAATTCCCTCCTCAATAACTGGTTCTGTGTGCCACTGACCCCCTAGGACCATGAAAAACAGGGCCTTTTACAGGAACTTCCAGGTTGGCTAGGAAGACAACTGTCTTCAGTGAGCAAGCTATCTGTGGGTCTTCTATATCCCAACATATCATACTCTGACATGCCTCCTTACCTCCATATATGCAACAGCAGGTTCAGCTTAGAATGTTTGCTGGGTTCCTTAGCAAACTTTTCTTTTAAAAAATTATTTTATGTGTATAAGTACTTTTATTGAATGTATATGTATGTACCATGTGCAAAACTAATGTCTATAAAAATCACAAGAGGGCACTGGATCCCCTGAAACTAAAGTTATGAATGGTTGAGTCAACATGTGGGTGTTGGAAACCAAACTTAGCTCCTCTACAAGAGCACAAGTACTCTTCTTAACCACTGAGCCACCTCTCCTGCCCCCAAAGACTACTCATTTTTTTTCACCTACCCTTAAAACCCTTCCTTGGCCCACCCACACACTACAAGTTAGGTGTCCCTCCTCTGTGTACACACGCCACCTACACTATTGTCTGTTTATGTGTCTGGCTTCCTCTAGTCTCTGAGCTCCTTAGGCCATAGAGCACATCAGACTCACCTGTCCCCAAACTCCTGATAGGGTCTGGTACAGAGTAGCACTCAAGAAATGCTCATGAAGTGATGCGGTATACTCAAATGCTAAGTTCTAGGGGGTCATATTTAAGCAGTACTGGCCTGGGATAGGGAAGTATCAAGGTATGCCAGATGTCAAAGATGGCTTCCCAGAGGAAGGAGAGGAGAATGAAGAGGTATGTCAAGCTAGACATGTACAGAAAGTGCTTATTAGCCAGCAACCATGTGAGGAAAAGCCTAGAAGTGGAACTAAATACATGCAGGAGCCAGTAGGCTAGGTTGAGTAGATGAAGATAGATGGGGAAGACAGGTCCAAAAAAACCAAGTGCTATAGTAGATAGACAGGGAATCCCAAAACACCTTCACCTATGTAGATCTCAGCATATCCTTTGACCCCAGAGTCTCTGGTTGCCTCAGCTCTGCCTCTTCACCAACTGCCCTATGGGGCAGAACCTTACCTGTGGATGGCAAAAAGCAAGGCCAGAGCTGCAACTGTCTTCTCCCCGCCTGACAAATTGTCCATAGGCCGGAAGCGTTTGCCAGGAGCTACACAATTGTAGTTGATGCCATCCAAATAGGGCTCTTCAGGATTCTCGGGGCCCAGGAATGCCTAGGGGATGACAGAGGGGATGAGGACCTGGATATGTGGATGGACATGGTGATGGGAAGAGGGAAGAGCAACTGAGAAAGAATGGTAGGAGCTGGTTGCATAAGGGACTCCAGTCTACCTGGGCACTGCTGTTTCGGGACAGAGCCTTATAGATCTCATCAATGTTGGTAGCCACAGATTCAAAGCAAGCATTGAATCGGTCAAAGCGCTCCTTCTTAATCTGTTCAAAAGCCTGCTTGGCCTTCTTTGCTCGCTTTCGTGCTGCCTCAAACTCTGCCAGAAAAAAGAGGAGCAAATGATGATTGCTTAGGGCCCTGGGTTCTGCCAGGGTTGAGAACCACACCCTGCCAAGAATCACCTGTAAATGAAAATTCTAGTGACAACCTACAATGAGAGAGAAATGCCTAAAGAAAGCCCCATAGGGATCAGTATCCAATGAGTTGGCCACCGCACAGTCAGTCCTAGAGCCACACAAGCATGGATTCCTCCATGAGCTATACCAGCTATCTTAGCACCATCATTTGCTCCCCAGAAAGCGAGTAGATAATCCCCACTGTTTAGGGTACCCAGCAATCTTAACTATAAAAGTATGTGAAAACAGAAGCTGGTGTGCTATCACAGCACGCCATTATCATAGCCTCAGTCCTCTGCTCCCATTTAAAGCCCAGCTGCTCTTACCATCTGAGGTCTCCTGGAACTTGTCTCGGACACTCTCCAGCTTTTCCATGGCCTTCATGTTGGGGGCAGCAATCCGCTGAAGCACACTCTGCTGCTCATTCAGCTTTTGCTGCAGTGTGTTCATCTCTTGCTTGATTTCCTCCTCCGCCTGTGCATCCTGTAACCCCACACCCAGCAACAGTGAGGAGCACCCAAACCAAGTCCACCTGAGAGATGACTAGAGCTTGGGGATCTGCTCCTATGTAGAAGGCAAGCTCTTCTCCAGCTTGGCATCTTTCACAAAATCTAGCTTGAAGTAACTGTTCTGTCACTGGAAATTCTAAGTGAATGTGGCTTTCTCACCTTTAGTTCTTCCTCCAGATCTTGCCAGCCTATTTGTCTCTGGAGGAACAGCTGCTAGTGGCCCTCTGTGGCTTAGCCCAAGGCATGAGTCAGCACCATCCCAGGGTGACCTGAAACTCCTCATAGACTGCTCTGGCCTCCACTTACAGTTCCACAATAACTAAGGCAACTCATGCTCTCCTCTTAAATCATTGTATCTGAGCAAATTCCACTCAGTTTTGATTGGGGACCCCTTACAGCTACTGTAAATGCATGTTTGAATTTGTGCCTCACTGCCACTTTTAGTTAATAACTACTTTAACTGAATAGCCACCAAGAGCTGTTCCTGTATTCACAGAATTCAAGGCGCTAACAGAGAACACAGCTAAGTAAATAATCAGAATGGTGCAAGATTAATGTAAAGACAGTGACAAGCAGTGTTGAATCAGCACACAAGAAGAGAACCTGATTCAGACTCTGCGGTCAGGGAAAGCGTCTGGGTGTGTGTGTAAGTTAAAGCCTACAGGATGAACAGTAGAAGACGAAAGAGCAGACATGGTTTTGTATACAGCTGAGAACATCACAGTCAAAAGCTAGATGTTAAAAGCAATTCAGGAATAATCAACTTTAGAAGTCACCCCCTTTAAAGAACCAATATGGCACTATTAACAATTTGTGTGCAGACATAATCATGCTTGTGCATTCACAGAAGCATGCTGGGGAGGCACAAAGAAAGAGAAGCTAGATAGACAAGCAAAGGACAGATTATAAAAGGCTGTACAAAACATACATTTTTATCTCAAAGGAGACCAATGTGATTTAAAGAGCAAGAAGGACATGAATTTATTTACATTTTAGAAAACTCTTTTGAAAACAGAGAAGAGTTCTGGTATATCTAGGGGCTAGAAGACAGCATTAATTCTCCTGGAACTAAAGTTACAGATAGCTGTGAGCCATCACATGGGTGTGAGGAACTGAACTTGGATCTACTGCAAGTATGGTAAATGCTCTTAACTTTTAAGCTATGTCTCTAGCTCCAAAACTTATATTCTAGTAAGCTATTAAATATGTTTTGGGGGAGGATAGGGTCTCACTATATAGTCCTGGCTGTCCTGGAACTCACTGTGTAGACTACACTGTCCTCAAACTCACAGAGATACACCAGCCTCTGCCTCCCAAGAGCTGGGATTAATGGCATGAGTTGCCATACCTGGCAAACTTTAAAGGAAAATCTAATATCAATACTTGTTAAACTGTTCCATGAACAAGAAAGGGAAGGAACATTAGCAATTTCATCCTTTGAAGCCAACCAGCACTACCATAATGCCAAAATCAGGTAAAGATGATGACAAAAGAAAACTATAGCTCCAATGTCCCTGGTAAACACAGACACAGAAATTTTCAGGAAAATACTTACAAACTGAATTCAAGAACATATCAAGATCACACATCATGACCAAGTAGGTTTCATCCTAAGGATGCAAGGCTAGTTCAACATATGCAATCATGAACTCACAATAACTATGGCTACCCGTACAGAGTCATAGGAGACAGTCCTCGACAATAATCAGTGATAGAAGAGAAAGGTGTTTGGTTGCTCATGGGGTCATGACCCTTACTGCTTATTGAGCTTCTGAAAGAGGTGAAATCATTTTCTCCAGTTATGTACCCAGTGCTAAGACCACCAAGCTCGAGCAAGTAGCTCCAAATCTGTTCATTTGGATAGCCCCAGTTAATCACTAAGTCACAAAACAAGTAAACATGAACACGAGAAAAAGACTTGTACTGAAGTGGGGTGGGTAGATAGCAGCAGTAGAGAGATGGGAGAGGGTGTGTGTGGTAAGTATGCATTATATACATGTGTGAAATTGTCAAATAACATTTAACTAATGAAATACTAATAATTAAATAATGTGAACTTATTGTAGAACAAAGAGCTCTGAATGGTGGAGAGGAGGCAGTAGCAAAGGATCCAGAAGGAAACAAAAGAATTCTTTAACTTGATACAAAGGACAACTTGAGCTCTCTCTTCCTGTGCTGAGATCGGAGGTGCTGACAGGTAAGTTTGTGTGCACCTGGCGGGAAGGTCCCCGAGGGAGTGCTGGCACCACCAGCCCCTGCTGCAGGGGGCCTCTTTGTTCCACACGATCCTGCCCCCACCCCCACCTTCCCGCAAGTTTGCCCTTTCCTCTG